>PVJH01009919.1:0-77541 GCA_004026705.1 Nesogale talazaci | reverse complement strand
TGGGTTTGGGGTCATAAGCATATTACCATGTCTCGTCATCAGTAATGACCTTGGGGAAAATGCCTGGGTCGCTTTGGAGCTGTGCTTTCAAAGCATGTTATGTTTCCATTCAACACTCTTCTGGTCAGCCAGAACCCGAGGCACAAATTTCCCAGCAACCCTTGTCACTGCCAAATCTTTCATTAAAATCCACCGAACCGAGGTCCAAGACAGTTCAGAGAACTTCTCCATCTCCTCATCAGTCCATTGTCAGTCTTTGAGCATGAGCACACACATTCTGTCAACACTCTTGTCTGTTTGGGAAGTTGATGGAGGTTCAAGAAGAAATTTGTCATCAATTGACATTTCACTATTTTGGAAACAAGCAAACCACACATACATGAGTTTTTCTCTGATGTGTTGTCCTTGTAAGCTGTGTTCATCATCGCATCAGTGTCTGTGGCACTTTCCCCAAGCAGGAAATAAAATTTCACAGCCACATGCTGTTCTCTTAAATCGGCCATCACAAAAAATTATGTAAAGTGAAACAGCTTTTATGAAAAATTTGGCTGTGCCCAGAGAACCTTCCCAGGTAACACCACTGGTCCTACTAACTCAGAGTGAGTTGCTGGCTGAACCGCTAGGGGTGGGGAGTGGGGAGGAATGCATACTTCTATAAAGCTCTTCCCAGCAGAACTTTTTTTTCCTCTTGAGTGGGGAGGTTGGTACCCCATTATAAAGTTTTTAACCAGTGTTTTCCAGTAACTCCACAGAGCTTTAAGTGCAACAAAAAACATCCCGTGGGCAGCAAAGCTATCATAACTTTGTAAGGGGCGCTTGGATATGCACAGGAGGGCCTGCAACTTGAAACGACCTTTCAACTATGTTCTCTAATCTTATTCCTTCCGACTTTGCTCACACCTGAAGGGTCCTTACCACAAAGCAGAACTGGCACAGGCATTTCACTTGGCTGTTCAAGGACAACGGTGTCACGTGGCATTTCGGTCACCCATCTCACCAGCTGTGCACGAGCACACCACGCATGTCAGAGCTGACCTTTCTCTAAAGGACTTCCTGCACCTGGGCTTTCTGCCCGGCTGCCTCTGCGAGGACTTGGGACTTTGGCTGCTGTTGGTGTCCCACCGTGCCCACAGTGAAGGTCAGACAAGTGGCACCAAGCCCCCAGTCTTCATTCATCAATTCTGACGCAGCCCCACTGTGCCAGGGCAGAACGGGACTTCCGTGTCTTCTGTGGCTAGTGCTGGGGGTCGGATCAGCAGACCTTTATTCTGAGGGTCTCTGAGTGAACTGTGGAGTCCTTCAGTGTCGGTGCCATGCAAAACGAGGACCTCTTTGTGGGCAGAGCATGTGGAAGCAGAGCGGGAAGTTCAGCAAGGACCATGGTAAGGGTCGTGATGTGGGGTCGTGGAGGGGCCTCAGGGGAGAGGTGGAATGGAGGCTGAGACTGAGCCTGCCCTCACCATGCTTCTCTGGGCTGGGATGACTTACCTGGTCCTCTATTACAAAGGGGCATGCACTCATCAGTGGAGACGTCAAAGTAGCCGCGGTAGCTATTTAAAATGCTACTTCTTTAAGATTCCAGGTGTTGGGTATCGGTTTCAGCTCTAAAAATAGTTTCAGATTCCTTGAATGTAGCCTGTTTCTTTAGAACTCCTCTGTTGAAGAGAAACAAGTTAAATATTAAAGATTTTTCATATAGTAAGATAACAAAAATAGAAAAATTCAGTCATTTATTATTAAGGACACTTCATTCTTGTAATGACTTTACTTTCAACTGAGGACAATATTCCCATGTCTATTTTTACCCTAGTCAATATCACAATATAAAATCCAGGTGTAACCTTAGGGCATTTTTTTTCAAGTTTAAGTTAAATTTTCTTGGTTATCATATATTTTGTTCTGGTTGGACTGCAGTAATAACAATACATTAAAAATAAATTCGAAAGGTAGGAATATCATCTTTTCCTAACATGCATTAGAAAATGCCCTTGCCCCTTGATTCCAGTTCACCTGGAGACAGTGTTTTCCCCTTACTATTGGTATATAAGTATACCATGATGCTGGAAGCATTACATTTGAAGTCCCCAAACCCCAGGATTTTGCTTTGCTTTCTTCTCCTTTGCTCTATAAACTGACACCAGTTTCTGGGAGGACCCCTGGGAGGCAGCAGGAAATGATGAAGTCGATCATGACTCTTGGGTCCAGTGGTCAGCGTCTAGCTCTTTCAAAGAGTTCGCTCATCTAGAATCTTGAAGAAAGTAGTTGCCTGTGTTTTTTGCTGGCCTGCGAACCTGAAGCCCAGTGTTTAAAACCCACCCAATACTCTCGTTCCACATTCTTGGAAACCTGAAGGAGCAGTCCAGCCCTATGCCATGGGGCCACTGTGAGTCGTCATTGATTCAAGGGTGGTGGGAATTATACATCTGGAGGAAAGAGTAGAGCATGAGGGTCTGGGTTTACCCCACTGCTTGAGCAACCAACAAGACAGACTCAATTACTAGAACACTGGTTTTAAAGAAACCAGCACCAGGCAAGAGTAGACAGCAAACCCTGAGGTAAGTCAGTGACCACAGCGAGCCTTGGAGGGCTCACCCTAGTGATTCTATCCATGCAGTGACATAGGGACACCCATGGGATCCCTCTGGGCCAGGAGGAAGGGCAACACTTCCTAAGACAGGAGAGAAATGTGACGGGCAACAGCCTGGCTTATGACCTGGGGTGGGGGGGGTGGTGATGATTTCATAGGGGTGTGCTGCTGTAAGAAACTTAACATGCTGTGCACACAGGAGATACATGCCATTTATTAGCTGCTAACAAAATGAAACACCACCACCCTCAGACCCAGAACAAGTGCTCTGCAATCCCCAGTGTGCCATGGGCCCTTTGACACTCACAAACGCTCACCTGTGTGTGTGTGTGTGTGTGTGTGTGTGCCTGCTGGGGCCTCTATGTCCACTTCCTTGGTGGTTAGCAGGCGAACAAAGGGTAGTTCTGCTCTGGTCTCCTGAGTTGCTCTGAGTTGAAATAGACTCCCTGGCAATGGGGTGGGTTGTCTGGGTTTGGGTTCAGTGGTCTAGGGAAAGGACACCTGGTGGTAATCTGGGCTAGGTGAACACAAGGGTGGTGGTTCAAACTCCACTGCCGCCCTGGGGCAGAGAGAGGCTGCCTGCTCTCACAGAGTTGCACAGTCTCAGGAACCTTCCAGAGGCCACTGTGAATCACAATTGGCTCCATGTCAGTGAGTCTGCCTTTCCGTTTCGTGACTTGGAGAAGCCACTGGTGAGCAGTGGGAAACTCACTTGGAATTTGGCGGTTTAAGCCACCGAGGAGAAGCTCTCGAGAAAAGCCTGGGACCCGCTCCTGAAAGGTCACAGCAGGATGACCCCAGGGTGCCGACCTCCTCGAGACCACCGGACAGTTGGATGGCTTAGAGTAGGAACGTAGGTCTTCACTGTCCAAATGGAGCTACTGCTGCTCTTGTCAAAAGAGCAGCTTATTTGAAATAGAAAGCATCTCCGTGACAACATAGCCCGAGAGCCTCCCATTTGTGAAATCAAATGACTAAGGTCTTCTTTATCCAGGCTGACCCCAGAGAGATGGTGGTTCGGTCCCAGACTGCACAACAGAATGAATATGGCAACAGTCTAAGTCAAATGAATTTTGTTTTGATTTCTAGTTTTCCCAGCATATATAAAAATAATGCTTGCACCAAGATGTCATCTACTAAGAATGCAAAAGTCCCATGAGAACATTTCCCAGATTGTGAGAATGACTAAAATGTGGCATGGAGACACAATGTGAACACATGCTGAGATCATTAAATTTTATTGTGCCAACTTGGTAGGTAAATACATGTGGGATTAATTGAAGGGCAGAGAGCTAGATGGCCCCATGAGCCTCACCTCTCTAGTTCTGAGGTCTCTTGCTTTCTGATGGTCGGACCAGGGTGCACCTGCCTGAGCCAGTTCTCTGCTTCAGGTGACAAGGCTCACTTCATGCAAGACATCCCTGAGGAGATGCCTTGTGGACCTACCTCTGTGTAGCCCTGGGTGCTGGAGCAGCCATGTGGATAGCCCTGCCAGCACTGAGATGCTTCCACGTTCATTAATTCAGCTTTCCTCTTATAGTCAGCGTCAATGCATGTGTTTTGTGAGACGGAGGAGGACATTGTGGATTGGTGTTGGACATATGGACGACTGTTGGACTTGTGGACTTGAGCAGCACCGGATTGGGATGTTTACTTGATGTGAACTTACTCTTTATGCAAAACTGTCTCTTATGTATATTAGTTTCTGTGGATTTGTTTCTCTAATGTACCCAAACTAACACACATGCTGCCAGGAAAATGGAGCTGTGAACTTGCAGCATTCAGGGTCGACCAAGATCTGCGGGTCAGAAGCAATACACCCCTTGTCTTGTCCAGCAAAGTCAAATGCAGTCACACTGAGCATGGCCTAAAGAGGCAACAGAAGGCTCATCAACTACCCGCCTTCCCCCTGTCCCACTGGAATCCTAAGTAGCCACCCTCCCCTTTCTTATTGATGTATTGCCTGCGTACCAAGCCCATGGCATCTGAGAGAAAAATCCTACATCCTTCTATGTGGGTCTGGTCCTGTTTAAAGTGCTAATGCTGAGTATTGTGTTGACTTGGACTTACCTAAAAAAATAAGAAGGCAGTAAGGCAGTTTCCTTTGGTTTAGTCTCATGATTTACACTGGACAGCTCTCATCAAAGATAACTGTCAGAGCACTTCAGCTGAAGTGACTAGGGAAAGGGAGATGTGCGCTTGGACATATTTTTTCAGTAATGGTTTTAACTGATCTCATTACCTTCTTCTCATATCCACAACTCCATTTGATGTCAAATTATATTAAAAATGTTTCTTTTGAACTCTAGGGTTTTTTTTCCTTTTCAAAAATGGCATCTTCTTCTCCAATATCTCATTTCACATGGATCGGAAACAAAATTAATCATGTGTGTATCCTCAGTACTTTTAGCATATTTCTCTAACAAGTTTTTGAAAGGGGGGGGGTGTTTTATGTATCGTTGTTCAAAATAGAGAGATGTTCTCATGGAGGGGATGAAAAGAAAATGTTTTTGTCTTGCTAATTAAAGGCATGTAGCTGGTCACACTGGTATGTCATTCCACAAGCTGGGTTCTGTGTGTGCCCAGGCCAGGACTTTGAGCTGGTTGGAATCAACTCAGGGGCAGCCAATGCAGTGAAGTTGGAACAGACTTGATGGTGGGAAAGGTGGGTGCACAGGAGGGATCCCTGAAACAGAAACAGCTCTGGGTTGAAGAACTGTGATGAGATCATCAGAAGAGACTCAGGGAAGCTTTTAGAAGGCTGACAGAGGTTGCTGAATTACTTTTGGGTCATGGAGAGAAGCACACACTTAGTAGTCTGCCGCCATCTTTGAGCCTGGTGACATGATTCAAGAGTGCACGGGTGAAGATTTATGACTCCCTGCTGGCATGCTGTCCTTGTTTTCTAGGTGGAGGATTCCATTTCCAGGCCAGTGTCAACCTATATTCTTTCCCATTATAGTCTTCATTCCGGTGCACATACATTTCACAGACATGAGTTCATTGCAGTTTCGCATCCTCACCAGCTGTGCCTGGTCCAGGAAGGCGTTGTTTGGGACCTTGGCTCAGGCCCATCCAGAGACAGGGGGAGTTAAGCAGGAAAGCAGCTGAATAAATCGACCTATTCCAGAGTGGACTGTTTTTATAAATAAATCACAATGGGGGTGACGGACAATGAGCCCTTGGTAAAGGGAGAGGCATTGAGACGCCACGCCCTCAGAAAGCACATCTTTATTTATAGCCAGCAGGGTCATCTATAGCCAGGGGACGGCAAGGGAACACTCACCAGCCATCAGGAGAAGCGTGTTTCCATACTTCTTCATGGGATTGTGTGTAGTGTGTGTAGTGAAAATATAGATCAGTAAAACTGCTACACTATGTAAATGAATAGAAGAATGCACAAATCTGTCTTGGAGGAAGCACTGCCAGAATGCTCATTAGAAACTGGGATGAAGAGATTTTTGTCTCACAAATTTTAGACGACAGGTCATAACGGAGGACCAGTCCTTAAGGAGAGGAAGGTTCATAGTTTGATGCACAGAACTAGTGGAAGGAACACTGGCTTTAAGAATGCTGGGGATTCTTTGGTGTTTCCTATTATTGTATACAGTACACAATATGTACATATATACACATTTGAATGTATACATGAACCCATGTGTGGTAGCTATATAATTTGGTGTCGATTTGAGGATTAAGAGTGTGAGGGTCAGGTATAGCCTATCCATCAGGATATAGTCAAAAAGGCCTCTGTGTGGGCATATCTTCTTCTGGCGATTCTGGGAACTCCTGTATTTCTTCCTTCGAGGCAGGAGAAACTTTCTCTTTCTGTTGGCTTCCTGTGAGGTGTCCCTAAGGAGAAGCCACATGGACCTACCCTGATGGAAGCTGGAGAAGCCATGTGGAGCTCTCTGGCAGTGCCGAGATGTTTACAATGCCATTGTACCCACAAGACTGCCCACTCACTGACCTGTGATAGTCCTTTGCTCAGCTTCACTGCATGAGTTGTGTGAGTCTAAAGAAGACTTTATAGATGGGTATGGGACATATGGGCTAATATCAGACTTAAGAACTGGATCTGCACTAGGATGGGATGTTTCTCAATATCCAGTTGCTCTTGTATATAAAGCTATTTCTTATATATTTAGGTGTGTCTGTGAATTTGTTTCTCTAGTATACCCAGACTAACATACCATCTGTCTTGGAAGAAATAAGGCCAGACTGCTCCTTAGACTTAGAGACAAGGCTGGCAAGACTTCATCTTACATATTTTTGGCATATTGTCAGGTGAGACTGGTCCCTGGAGCAGGATATCATGTGTGGTAGGCTTAGGCACAGACACCTTGTGAGGATGGTGCAGGACCAGGCAATGATCCACTGTGTTGTGCAGAGGGTCACCATGGGTCAGAACTAACTCAGTGGCACCCAACAACAACATGCATACGAAGTATGGCACATGAAACCAATACACTGCAATGAAATGAATAACATCTAAAACACCACTATCTATGGGGGTGATGATGATATGCTTTATTTTTGTTTAGGATAGAAATTAAGACAAAAAGACTGGATAGACCTGGATCTGAAAACAAGGGAACATCTTAAAGATTTAGCCCATGAGTCTGGCTGGTGGTCCCAGAACATTGGAGCAGAAGCAAGTGCTGTCTGTCTGTTCCCATCAAGACAGCATGCAGGAAATCCTGCACAGTATGCACAGAGCAGCAGAAGTGGCATGCAAGAGTGCAAGATCAACTCAGTACCTTGGCTTGCCTGCATCTTCTGGATGGTGGGACCTAGAAACCCAGTGGTTCTCCCTTCCAGCTTTCCGATTCTAATTTGTAGTAGGTAAAAAGATGTTGAATCTGTCCTGTAAACTCTGAATTAGTAGAAAGATATTTTTATATGTCAAATGCTGCTATAAAAACATCCTTGTTACACTTGCCTTGCCCAGTGTTATCAAGGTCATGACATAAGAGAATCCATATGAAAAAACCCCACCCCTGAGAAATGAAGGGTTGGAAGGAGGTGCAGCCACAAGTCAGTCTTCTCCACGTGGTCTACGGGAAGACAGGCCAGCCTGGAGGACCTTCTGGATCTGGAAGAAAGCCTTCTGTAGTGAGAAAAGGAGGGTGCGACTCCATGAGGAGAAGCCATTGTCCTAGAGTTTTATTTGAAGACAGACACATCACCTCCTTAGGAAGTACAGAGGGAGAATCAGCTGCAACTTCACAAGAGGGTTGCCCCCTCTGTCTGTGAGAAAGGCTTAACAGACAGAAATGGAGGCTGAGAATTTCTGCAGGGTTTCAGACCCAGGTTCACCATCACATTCTATGTGTTTGACAAAATGTTCCACTGTGGTTGCTTTCTTGGAAAATTGATAGAAACAATAACCACGTCTTCTCCCATCTCTCAATCTGCCCAGTAGTCTGTGTCTGAATTTATAAGACTCATTTATTTTCAGGTCAGGGATTATGTGTTTTGCTTGCTTTAATCCTGATCCTAAACCAGGAGTCTACCTGTATTGTCAATTCTATTAACTTCCCTCCCAAATAAAGGTCTAACATGTGAACCATTTATAATGAAGTGCTCACTCATGATTTATGAATCTTTTAAGGCATAACAACTGGTAAACATTTTTTTTATTTTTGACAATATTTCAGGATATTTGGATTAAACAGTGGCACTGTGAAACACAAAACCTTCACTCTTAGAAATAGAAACAGCATTTTATTGAAGGCTGAACTGGAGAGACACACAAAAAGATGATGCACTATGTCTGTCAGAGAGAGAGGGAGAGAGAGACAGAGAGGATATTGGGCTGAGCAGGCACACAGGGGAGGGGGCCATGCACACACACACACACACACACACACACACGCACAGCCAATCTTCCTCCTAAAAAATAAGGGATGTATTAACTAAAGAATTCCTTAACATCAGTCTCTAAACAGTCATCTCTAATTTGACATTAATATCTAAGACATTCTTCTTAACATTGTTGTGTTTTTCTTATGACCCGAGAGTCATTATGAATTCTGTCTTCAGTATCTGAGACAATTTTTTGTCTTCCCTATTTACCTTATGATAACAAGTTATGTCTTCTTCATCTACATATAAATCCACAGAGTCAACAGCTATGCATTAAGAGAGCTCAGACCAACTTTGATTTAGACTTAATTGATGCACACCTCATCCTGGTTCCAGAGTTATGTCTGAGTCAGTCACAGGCTCACACTTTTCTTAATGTTATAAATTCTATTACTTATCCTTCAGGGGCACACTTGAGCAAGGCATTCTCTTCAGACCAAATTGAGCAGCCATTTTTCATTCTTCTTTCCACCTTTCCTTCTTTCTGATGACTTTAACAATCAAGTCCCCAGCCAAGCCAGAGCCCTGGCTCTTGATGCAAGCAGTGAAGTGTCCACCGAAAGATGGAGCTGATCTCTCCAATCAGTGGAAGTGAAGCTGCCCCTAAACTCGTGAGATTGCCATTGAGCCTGAAGTAACTCACTTCATGCAAGCTCCTCCACTTTCAACTTTAAATCACATGCACACAATACTCCATTTTAAAATATGAAGAACAGATTCACACTGTTTTAGTCATCCATGTGGTAAAGTTCAATTTTTGTCAAATACAGATGTCAAAAAACAATTTGCAACTTTTGCATGTTATTAAAATAGAAGTAACCTAAAAATAATAACAGTTAACTAATTTCCTATTTAAACTCAGCAGAATAAAATTTTAGCACATGTATGTCTGTGATATCCTACTTGAAATATGAATATGAATATGAAATTAGTATTTTTAAAATACTAATTTTAGTTTAATTAAGATGTCTTTACAAGTTAAAAACAAAAACTTGAGCCCTCCACTTACCTTGATGTCTCAAATTAGATTCCTGGTATTTGGGCAGTGATTTTTCTGGCAATAATGGAGAACCTTATGTGGTCACACTAAATCTAAGGGCAAGGATGATATGGATATTCATAATGTGTTTAAAAGCCAAGATTTGAAAGCTGCTTTTTAAAAAATAGTCCTCCTGGGAACTATCCCTTGATTGTTTTCAAATTAGATGATTTAGAAAACAAAGTATTAGTATTTTACATATTATGAGATATTAGCAAATTATGGAACAAACTTACTTCTGCAGACAAACATATTGCACAGCACAAAATTGTACCAATTAACATAGCGATTCTTATGCAAAGTATTTCTAAACACTTTCAGCTTAATGGGCCTCCAGGACATTCTCTTTGGACTGGAATATGTAATGACTTCTTCATAAAGTAGGCACAGTGCTAACTTTCCAAGACGAGGATTGGATGTCTGAGTTTGAGGTTTTATTACTTTCTCAGGTCTCCTTGATTTAAACTGCAGTTATCTACTGTGGAAAAAAATCCAATTTCATCTGATACGTATAAGTTTTAAAAAGATATTTTATATAATCAGACATAGAAGCAATCAAGCAATTCCTTGAGTTATCTAAAAATATATAGAAATCTATTTCAAAATATAATTTATAAGACTGGTAAATAAGAGTCTTTCCTATTTGCTGACATAAATTTTTCCTGACATCTCAGTACTTCATAAATCAGTTTGATACATGCAAATCAAAATTATTGAATTAACATAAAATGTTAGATGTCACCCAGAATTTGAGGGAATGCCAAGACAGAAAAAGAGAATTTGCCTTTTGAATTTAACTCAGAAGATGAGTGACAAGGTAGATAGGTCTCTCATGTTTACATCTACTGTCAGACTTAGTAAGAGGAAGTCATTCTGAAGAACAATACTTATAAGATTCATCTATAACCAATGGTGTTCTTTGAATACCTAATTGAAAGTACACAAAATGATAAAATTAGAAGTGAAAATATTAGGATGCCAAAATATAAAACAAGATAATGTTAAAATGTCAACAAAGTCATGCATGTGGTAATGCATTACCAAAATTAAATATTTAAACAATGATTATATCTAAGTAATAGGTATTGGGAATTCACTGTGGTTATTCTTTTTTGATATGTTTGATATGTTTCACCTGCTTTCTTTGTGAGACGTTGCTTAAACTGATTACACATACAGGAAGGTTTCCTAAGTCTGCAGAAAAACCCCATTGATGAAGAACTTTTTGAAGTCTCCAAATATGTTTATGGATATAATAGCTGTACAATTTGCTTATTAATGATGTTAGGCACCACTATGTCAACTACAACTCTGAGGAATCCTGTGTACAAAAGATGAGATACTGCCCAGTCCGGAGTCATTCTCACCATTGTTGCTGTGTTTGAGCACTTTCTGTAGTAAATGGGACTCGTCAAAGATTTTCCTCCTGTCAAGGGACTTCCTCTGATTCATGGTCTTGGGCTTCTCCAAGCCTGATCACTTTCTCCAGGTGCTTCTCCAAAATATGTGAAACATAACCTTGCCATTCTTGCTTCTCAGGAGGATTCGAGTTGCCCCTCTTCCAAGACAGATATATTTGTTGTTTCAGCAGCCCATGGTACTTTCAATAGTCTTCCTTATGCGATATCCAACTTACACATGGATGTGAAATAATTGGAAATGCCATGATTTGGGTCAGACGCACCTTAGTTTTCAAAGCAATACCTTTGCTTCTCAACACTTTATAGAGATCTAGTGCACCATATTTACCCAATGTAATACCTTGTTTGAGTTTATGATTATCCTGTTTCAGTGAGCATTGAGTTGTAGATCCTTGACAATTTCAAAATTATCTACTTTTATCACGATGTCATCCAATTGTCCAGCTGTGAGAACTTTGGTCTTCTTTACCTGAAGTTGTAACTCATAATTTAAGCTGTCAACATTTGATCTTCATCAGCAAGTGTTTCAAGTCTTCCTCATTCATATCAAGCAAGTTTGTGTTATCTGCACATTGCAGGCTGTTCATAAACCTTCCTCCCTTCCTGAATCCTCTTTCCCTCAGGAAGTCCAGCTGCTCAGATCACTTGCTCCATACACAGATTGAATAGGTAGAGTGAGGGTATACACCATGATACACACCTTCCTTGATTTTAAGTAATACAACACCCCCTCATTCTGTACAGATTTGCCATGAGCACAATGATTTCTGTAATTCCCATTCTTCTTAAGGCTAACCCTGGTTTGTTATGAGCCACAGAGTTATTAGCACAGTAGATAAAACACAAATAACATGTAGCTGATACTTTCTGCTTTCAACCATGTTCCATCTGGTATAAGCAATGATCTCCCTTGTTCCTTGTCATCTTCCGAGTCTGACCTGAACCTCCAATAGCTGCCTGTTAATGTACTGCTGAATTCCCATTGAATGATTGAAAGCAAAATGGTCCTTGTGTGTGATATGAATGATATTAAAAGATAATCCCTGCAATCTCTTAAGGTCACCTTTATTAGAAATGAATACAAATATTGATCTCTTCCAGTCAATTGATCTGGTAGCTGTCCTCCAAATTTCTTGTAATATACCAATAAATGCTCCCCGGGCTTGATCCACTAAAAAAGTACTTAAGTTGGTATTCTGTCAATTCTTGGAACCTCACTTTTCACTAATGCCTTCAGTGCAGCTTGGATTTCTTCCTGCTTGACCAAATGCTACAGCTTGAAATGGTTGAATGTTGACGAGTTCTTTTTTGTACAAGGACTTCGCATATTCCTTCCATCTTCTTTTAATGCTTCCTGCATCATTCTTTAGTATTCCTTTAGAATCTTTCAATGTTGTAACTTAGGGTTGATTTTTTTCTCAAATCTTTCAGCTTAAGATATACTGAGCATGTTCTTCCTTTTTCTTTTCTAATTCTAGGATTTTGCATACTTCTTTATAATACTCTCATTTGTTTTCTCAAGGTCCCCTTTAATTTTTTTATTCAACTGTTTTACTTATTTCTTCCATTTAAAGCAAATGGAAGCTGCTTTGTATTTAAGAGCAAGTTTCAGAATCTGACATCCACTGATATTTTCTTTCTTTCCTACCTGTTTTTAATGTTCCTTTTCCTTCTAAATGCATGATATTCTTGATGTCTTCCCACAGTTTTTCTGGTCTTCTGTCATTTGTACTCAAAGAGTCAAATATATTCTTGAGATGTTCTTAAAATTTTAGTGGAATATCCTCAAGGTCATATTTTTACTTTCATGAAGTTGTAATTTTCTTCAACTTCAACCTAAACTTACATATGAGCAATTGATGATTTGTTCCACAGTCGGCTCTGTCCTATTTGGGGCTGCTAATATTGAGCTTCTCAATTCTCTCTGTCCAGTGATGTAAATGTGTTTTCTATGTGTTCTCTGGAAAAGTCCACATGGATAGATGCAATTTGTGTTATTGAAGAAGTGCATGATATTACAAAATTCTATCATTTGATTCAAACTTCATTTCTATCTCCAAAGACAGATTTTTCAATTACTGTTCTTTTCAACTTTCTCATTCCAATCATGAATAATCATTAATACATCTTGATTGCATATTTGGTCAATTTCACACTGAAGAATATGACAGCATTCCTCAAATTCTTTATCACTAGCTTTAGTGCTTAGCACAGAAATTTGAATATTAGTGTTATTAGCTACATTTATCTATATGTGGATAGGTATTAACCTATCAGTGACAGCATTGTATTTCAAGGTAGATCTTGTCCTCTTCTACATTGAATGTAATGCCATTCCTCTAGAATTTTTAATTATTAGTATAGTGACCCATATGATTATCTGATTCAAAATGGCCAATATCAATCCATCGCAGCTCACTAATGGAAGGATACTGAGGTTAATGTATTCCATTTTATTTTTGATGACTTCCCATTTTCCTAGATAAATATCCCATGCATTCCACAGTTCAATTATGAATAGATGTTGCAGCTATTCTCATGTTGAGTCATGCCCCATCAGCCAATGAAGATCCTGATCGTTTTGCTGCGCCCACATCATTCTAGTAAACTCTGTTGTAAGGAGGAAACTCTTCCTCAGTTACACCCTGAGTGACTTCCACACTGTGACAATCCTTTTCTGGCATTCTATCTGACAAGATGCTATTGCTGTTCACGAGGTTTTAAGTGTCTGATAATTGTCTCTTGCTACTCATGAGGCTTGTGGTGGCTAATTTCTCAAAAGTGTCCCTTCTTCACAGTCTGTTCTTCGTATGCCAATTCTGCTGAAACTTATTCACTTTGCATGAACCTGCTGGTGTTTGCAATATCGGTGACACAGCTTCTAGCATTATAGAAATATGCAAAGCATCACAGTATGATAAAACTGAGAGGCAGGTTGTGGTACAATTGGCTAAACTCTGAAAAAGCCATACAGATAAACATTGTGCACTTATTTGCTCTAGATAAGCTCATAGTCATACCCAGAAGGTGAAATAAGACAAAGACAAACAAGTTAAGTACAATACACATTTGAGAGATCTTAATAGTAGTAACAGATGTAGAGATAAAATTCTGTGAGATGTCAGAGGCAGTTTAACATTGAGGATTTCAGAGTGTGTTGTCAAGAGGTTCCATGAGGAGGCACTTCAGAGGGAGAGAATCGTGTGAAGGCAGAAACCCAACCTAAGAGAGAAGGCCAAGGGCTGGAGGGTGCCGAGTGGGTGTGGCCAAAAGCTAGAGGGTGGAGGGAGTTGTGAGGGAAATGACTATGGGGTAGACCAAAAGCAGGAGGGTGGAGGGAGACATGAGGGGATGGTGTGAGGAGACAGGATCAAGGTTGTAGGAGAGCTCAAATACACTTCACCCAGGAGAAAGAGAGCTACCCTGGGAAGCCCGGAGCCACAGTGTTCTTGAAGGAAGTGCATCTTTCAGTATAGCCTCTGCCTCTGGGTTTATCTTTACAGGAGGATTCAAGGAATGTATTCAGTGGAATGTATGAGAAAGAACTTTATATAAAAGAACAATTAAATATCGAGAAGGCATCCCAGCCCAGTCCAGATCAAGTCCAAAAGTCCAATATTAGCCTATATGTCTAATACCAATCTATAAATTCCTCTTCAGACTCACGAAACACACGCAATGATGGCAAATGTGGGACAATCATAGGCCAGTGTGCACAGTCTTATGGATCCAGTGGAGGGAGAAGAATCTCAGGGCTGACAGGGGTCTCCACGTGGCTTCTCCCACTCAGGGCTCTAGGATAATTCCATCTGTCTTCTCAGCAAGCTTGTCTCCCAGGGAGTCTGCATGTGTCCCACCTCCAGGGAGCTATGTCTATATCTCCTCAGTGTCTCCAAATGAGGTCATCAAGCTGCGAACGGATTGACAGGCTAACCTCCATCTCTTCATACTTCATACTTAAGTCTCAAATTGGCAACAGATTATGTAACTACCACATCCCACTTCTAACCTATTCTAAAGGTAGCATTGCTATAGACTGTGCTAGACATGTATGAGGAGCTTCTTAGCAGAGGTCTAAATCAGCAGGGTATTTTAGGTGAGTGCCTGCCCACCTAGCCACTCCTATGTTCCTCTCTCCAGCCCAATATGTCTCAACGTGGACAGTGCCACCCAGAAATGGCTCTGGAACAATCCAGGGATAGCTGTGAAAGCATTTCTCAAAGCCATAGCATTAACATTCACATTCAGGGCATTCAGACCCATCATGACCCCACAGGACAGAGCAGAACTATCCCTGTGGGTTTCCAGGACTGTAAATTTCACAGGAGTAGAAAGCCTCATTTTTTGCAAATACCTACACTTTATCCTAGAGTATGTGCTATAGTAGATTTTTTGTTGTGCTTTTCTTCTTTTCATTGCCAGGGGCTACTGATGTGGGTTTTTTTCCTGAAAATGGGGAAGTCAGCCAAACATATTTGGAAACTGATGTGTAGACCATTATTAACCAGAATGCAAAAGCAAACTATTTTAAAAGAACGGTGCCTTTCCATGAGCGCACGACTCTCTTATTGCAGCTGAAGATAGGGCAAGAAGTCATGGTAAAAAAAATGAAATAAAAATAGACGAGAATCATAATTGAAGTTTCATTGACCAGTCACCATTCCCTGTTAGTTGTATGTTGGGATTTCCAGGGCTGCACATTTGTCCCAATGTTTCTTGTCCACAAAGGGAAGGTCAAGAAACTGCATGGAGATGGACGTTCATGGAGATGCATGTGTGATGTGGAATCTGAAACGTCCTCGAGTCCTTTGTGTCCAGGGAGTATCCCGATGGTCAAGCTAAGTAAGAACTGCTGAGGTTAGTGAGTAATTCACCCAGTAGGTAGATCAGAGAGCAAGTCAAACAAACAAACAAACAAACAAAAAAAGACCCTGTCAGATATGTCTTCAAGGAATGCCACTCAAATGGGTGTGGCTAGAAAACATGGAAAACCTGGGTAGCCAGTAGAAAGGATGGCTGCTGCTGTCATGGCTCCTGAATATCCCTAAGTATCTGCTGCAACAAGACCTCTTTAAAGTGTTGAAGAGCAACCGTGCTATTTTGTAGGCTAAGGTCATGCACCTGACCCAAGCCAGGGTATTTTCCATTCCTCATCGGCATGTGAAAGTTGGACACGGACTAAGGACTGAAGAAGAGGAGATGGTCTGAATGAGGGTGCTGGTGAAGACCATTGAATGCGCCATGGACTGCTGGGAGAGCAAACACCTCTGTCTTGGAAGGGACAGCCAGTGTGCTTCTGAGGAACAGGGCTGGTGGGACTTCATCTCCTGTACTCTGGACGTGTTATCAGGAGAGTCCACATCCTGGAAAAGGACATCGTGTTGGTAAAGTCGAGGGGCCGCAAATAAGAGGAAGCCCCTCCATGAGAGCTTGTCCCAGTGACTGCAGCGAGGGGTCGATGTGACGATGGTGCGGGGTCAGCAGGGTCTCCTTCCTGTTGTACCAAGAGGGGGTCACTATGCGTCAGAACTGACTCAAAGACAGCTGAAAGCAAGAGCAGCATTTGGGATGAAAGGAAGAAAGTGGGGGGGGGGGGAGCAGAGAAAGAGAGGGAGACTCTTGGATGAGTCTGTGTGTGACCTTTCATGCTACTTCCTCAGCACATCTCATCTGCATCCCAAAGCCCAGACATCTCCATTTGCAGCGCTCTTCCTGGGGAACTCCTTTCCATAACCCCAGGAACCTTCCCTTCAGCACCCCTCCCTGGAAGTCCTAGGTTGGGGCTCTTATCAGGGCTCTTCCACACCGCCCCCACCCCCAGTTCTTCCATGAAAAGAAGGAACCCTGAAGAGCCACATTTTTCTCTCTTTCTTTATTTTATGGAAATTTCCTGTATAATGTTTTTCTCTTCTTCTTTTTTAATTTAAAAGATCATTTTATTGAGGGTTCTTACAATTCTTAAAACAATCCATATATCATTTGTATCAAGCATATTTATACATCTGTTGCCATCATTATTTTCTAGACATTTACTTTCTATTTGAGCTCTTGGTATCAGTTCCTTTTGTCCCCCCCCCTTCTTCCTATCCTAGTGGCCCCTTGATAAATAATAAATGATGATTATTATTTTTCATATCTTACATCCACCTCTGTCTCCCTTCCTTCACTGTTTCTGTTGCTTGTCCCCCCTGGAGGGGAGCCGGGCTGCTATATGTCCCTCATTGAGGTCAATTCCCTCTTCTCCCCACATCTTTCTTTCTTGTCCTTGGCTTGCTGTGCTTCAAGAAGTGAGCACTGGCTGGGTTGTCACTTTGATTTGGCCCCTTGCCATCTCTGACCACCTGGATGCCTGGCAATGGGACAGAGGGACTGCCTGTTCTCAGCAACTCTCTGAGCATTGCCACCATGACAAAGGGCAGTAGAAGCCACAGCAGGAGCAGGGACCTGAAGGACAGGTCCTTCTCACAGAACATCATTGTGAATGCCAATGTGAGTGATGATGAAAGCTTCTCCTTTTGTTTTTTCTCCTGTTATTTCAAAGTTCTTAAGAACACATTTACATCACTTAAGCACTGCCTGGTGGGCATTTTTATTTTAATAATTTCTTTTTTCTTGAGAATCCATACAGAAAAATATACACCAACGCAACAATTTCTACTTGCACAATGCAGTGATTTTGATTATATCTTTCGAATCCTGCGACCATTCCCATTCGTCACTTTGGAGTTGTTCCTCCTTCATGAGCACAAACTCATAAGACAACCTCCCCCCTGCGTGTGCTGTGGGAACTTTCCAGTGGCCAGTGTCAATGTGACTCTGAGCACACAGCTCTTTTAAGAAAGATAATTACCAATGGGGATTTTCTTTTCGTCATTAAAGTGCAAACGTGAGGGGTATTTTTTTTTTAATTTAAGGCCCAAAGATTATCTTGAGACAATAATTTGAAGGGTTTATTCATCTTGCATGGTTCCAGAACATCTAAAACCCATGGGAATTTGAAATGATGCTCTTTACTTTCTCCCTTTGGTCAGAAAGCTTCTAGAGGATTTTGATTGAAAAACAACAACTCAGTAACAGTAGCTTGGCGCCAACTAGTTTTCTGGTCACTTGACAAAGGAGGCAACTGTTCATGCAGACAGCTACCCACACTCCTCCTTCCCTCTCCCTTTCCAGTCTCTCCTGGCTTAGTCAAAAGCAGAGAGCCTCATCTTTCTGTTGCCAAGTGTCTGGTGGGTTTTCATTGCTGACCCTGAATTAGTAGCCCATTTTACTGATTGGTCTTCCTCTGTAGCTCCAGGAAAATAGGCAGCAATGATGAGATTTTGGGTGGATACTTTTAAATTGTTAAGACCCCTTGCTCCCCAAAAAGAATAGGGAGTAGACTGGAAATAGTAAGGATGTGAATAGGCCAGCGGGCTGGAATGTGTCATGAATCTTTGACTTCAAGTCACCAAACAAGGGCATCAAATCCTGTGACGTTTCTGTACATCATCAGGCTCTGCAGCTGTTCCCTTTGTCTGGTCAGTGCTGTAAGGGGTCCTTTACACAACCCTCGCCAACTCTGCTTTCATGGAGGCCGCAACAGACAGATGGCAACTACATGAGGCAACTGCTCTTTAAGACTCAGGAATCCCTCGAAGACTATCGTCATTTTCTTTCTTTCTTTCCTTCTTTTTGGTGGCATCACTGCCCTGGTGGGAGTAGGAAGCCGAGCCTTGCTCCTGGATTTGAACTGTCAACCCTGTGGGCCACAGTCCCATACACAACCACTAGGCCACCAGGGCTCAGCCAACTAAGGACATTTTCTATCTGAGATATTAAAAACAAATTGTTAGGTGAATGTGATAAACACTGCACTAAAGACATAAATACAGGCATGCACATGTGTAAATGTATTAATCTATAATGAAAAGGATATAGGTCAATATACACATATTTTTATGTTGAGTATTAAGGTAGCAGATGGACATTGGGCCTCTCCTCAAGTTCTCCTTCAATGCAGAACACTCTGTTCTAATAACCTGACATTCTGTGATGCTCACCTTTCAACACAATCACTGAAGACAAAGCAGGTGAATAAGCAAATGTGATGAAGAAAGCTGATGGTGCCCATCTATCAAAAGATGTAGCATCTGGGGTCTTAAAGGCTTGATGACAAACAAGTGGCCATCTATGAGGTGACTATGGTATCAGGTATCAGAAAACCCCAAGACCTCTTCTGATTCCTGTTTGGATGTTTGGCAACTCCTTGCTCCTGTGAAAAATGTGGATTATTTTTGCTCCATCTGATGGAGCAGCTGTGTCAATTTTAGGAGTAAACTGATACTAACACAAAGGAGAAACACCAATATCAAATTCCTCCCCGAGCCATGTCTTTTTTTTTTCCTAACGGATAATTGAGGAGGCTCCCCAGTGTAATCCGAGGCAGGAACCCACGTCTGTCATGTAGTTTCTGTTTCTTGATTCTTGCTCATTTATGGATGACCCATCGCTTGGTTTTCACTCCTTTCTGAGTTTTGTGAGCAATTCATTTATGGATATTTAACATTTCCAATCCATTAAACACTCTCTCAGGGGATATGCTGACAGAAGAACTTTCCAAAATCAAATGAGTTTGGGGAATTCCACATATCTTTAAGGATTCAGATTTATATTTACATAGTAAAAACCCATAGTGAAAGCCTGCAGTAGAGAAACCTACTTAGCTTGCTTATCCCAGCCTTCCAGGCATATCTGATCAGAGTGGCTTTATTCCTAGCATGAATGCCGCACCACACTGTGCAGGTCCTTGGAACATGTTTTGGGAACATTTACTGAGGCCAGTTATGTGTGCTAGCAACCCAGTGAAATTATTTTAGTTGTTTTATTCTTGTATTTTATCTGGATTCCTAGAGATGATGTATAATTAATATCATGTGGTGGATAAAATATGAGTAAACACCGTGATTATGGCAGGAATGTTTCTTCTTTATGTATGAAGTTCCTCCTGATGTGAATAAATTTTAAGGTACACTCTTCGTAGTTAGAACAGATAACAATAAATATTATAAAACAGTAACTTTAAATGGACTATAATAAACAATGCCACCAATTTGTGACACATAAATTGAGCATCGTGCAACCTAATTTATGGCTGTAGAATACTAATTTTTTCCCCTAGGTTTATGTTAATTTACCACACTCTAGACTTCAAAATCTTTGAGTATTGTGTTTTTACATTAAACATGGAATGGCAAAATGGGTAGGTAATGTTAGTTAGACAGAAACGCACAGGGGAGAAGAGGTGGCCATGGTGGAAATTCGAACACAAAAGACCCGTCTCCCCCCTGAGCTCTGCAGCATGAAAGGAGGCTGATGGAGAGAGGAGATTCATTCCCTTATCAACAGAAGAGCTGGGAGACAGGGAAACGGCTGGTTGGGGAAAGAGAGGAATTTCAGACTACTCCCACAATTCTGAATAGTTTCTTGAATTTGGGGTACAAGGTCACAGCATGAAGCCTGAGGTGCTGAGGTGCAGGGATGCCCACACATGGAAGGAGGAGGTACACGGCAGAGACTTATCTAAAAGCAGAAGTTCCAGCTGAAAGTCAGGCAGTGATGGGAAGCCTGCCATGACTAGATCCTATCAGACCTTCTAGACTAGCCAAGGGCCCAGCTGATGAAGTGGCTATGCATTGGGCTACCAGCTGCGAGATCAGCAGTTCCAAACCAACCATTTTTCTTGCAAGGGCGGGCGGTGGCGGGGGGATGGGGGATTCTTCTCTCATACCGAGTTCTGACATGGATTCTACTCCTGTAAAGAGTTACAGTCTTAGAAATTCACAAGGAAGTTCTAGCCTGCCCTACAGTGCTATGAGTCAATTTTATCAACTCGAGGCCAGTGAGAAAGGTCCTTTGGAGTTCTTTTCCAAAGTATCCCCTCTTCCACGAACTCACGCGGTCTGCTCCAACCTTTTCTCTGGCTCTGGTCTGGAATTTACCCCTCTCCTGAAAACTTTCTTATGAGCAGGACAAGAACCATGGGAAAGACTCAAAACCATGAGTTGCCTCCTGGTAACAGCTTCACTCTAGCTTAATGGAACCTCTTTTTCGGAGAGATCTGATCCCTTTAAACAGTATTTTGAGGATAATCTGTGCATTGTAGTTTTACTGTGTAATACAAGCCCAAATGTATGAATATGATTTGTGGTAGTTAGGTGCAACTGTAGGCACCATTTTAAGCCTATACTTCTATAATTTCCTCTTCTCAGCGATGTTATCAATTGTATACCATGGCTAATTTAATGATACTATCAACACAGGTACTTTATGCTGCAGGAGGATGATTGATAATATTCTCTGAAATAAAATGATAATAATGTTTCTAAAATAAATCATATATATACATAATATACATCATATATGTAAATTGCTAGGGGTTCATATTTAATTCTAGCCCCAAGGTAAGAATATTAGTTTTTCAGACATGGCCCTGCTCAACACCCACCCTCTTGAAGAGATCACTGAGGGCATAGGTGCTATAACAAAATAAAGTGAAGAAACCAGATGATACCCAGCTTTCAGAAACAAATAATGTGAAAGGTCTTAAAGCTTGTCTTCAGAAAAGCAGCCATCTAAGTGAAGTGCCACGTAGAAGCACACCAGCTTTTGTGATTCAAGGGATGAGAATACTAGAATCCACATTCAAATGAGAGAATGGAGTAAGAGCTGAAATTGTGAATGTCTGGCTTTCAGAAGGCTGTGGATGACAGTGGAAGCATATAATCCAGGGACCCACATGAACTAAACCTGTAGTTGATCCCCTATGATCATAGCCAGGCTGTGAATATTTCTGACCATACACAGAGCATTTTACAGTCGATTATGGCAGATTATGTCCTTAAGTAGACTGTCACACATTATCATTTCATCCATCTCTTGACCCATTTTAAAGTTGTTCAGGGTTTTAATATTTTATGCCTTCTCTTTGATTCAGATGTTTCTATTTTTGTCTCATCATTGTTGATTTGTTTATTTGTGTGGTTTGTATGATTGCGTTTTGCTTTGTAGGATTTGCTGTAAAAGGAACTCAGTATATATATATATATTGTATATATATATAATATATATATATAGACACATATAACCAGTCAGTGTCATGGCAGTGGAAGATGGGGGAAATGTTCTCATACTAACAATTAGTATGAGAAGAAAGTTTCAGAAATTGATTGTGGTCATGAATGCACAAGTCTTCTTAACATGATTGAACCATTAAATTATATGATATATAAAAAAACTATGAACTATCACTTCATAACTACTTAGAAAGAACACAGACGATAACAAACATCAACAAACATTAGCAAAAATTTGGAGAATCCGGGACCCTTTTCCAATGATGTTGCATATGTAAGTGTATGTAAAACTGTTTCTTTGAAAGAGTTGGATAATCCTCAGAAAAAGAAGTATGTAATTATCTACTGAGACTTTTTCATGTTTATCTTGTTACTGCTGTCCTTTTGGTTTTGCTTTCTGTTGTATACTTTTCATCTTGTGAAATCCAGGGTAGGTAAATCTATAGCGGCAAGTACTGGTTACAAGGTGGACTGAGATCCACATACTGTCCAGATGAAAATCACCAGCAACTCTTCAGGAGAAAGACTGGGCGTTCTGATCCCATCAACAGTTACCCTCTCAGAGGCCCACAAGGGCTCCCTATGAGTCAGCATTGGCTGGCGAGATGGCAGTGAGTTCAGTTTTCAGTGTAGGACTCCCTGGAAGGTGCACTTGGTTAAGACCCTCACCTGCTAACCAAAAGGTGAGTGGTTTGAGTCTGCTTCAAGGCATTCAGTGACCTACTTCCATAAAACAGGATACAGTGCTACTTGGACATCTGTGTGATCACCACAGTTGGGGGGAGACTTGATGCGGTGACTTTTACCTGTCCAAAGTCGTATCTCTCCTTTAAGTGTGCTCTTCTTTAAAGAAAATAGAGCCTCGGTCATCTGTGGAGTGTGGCTTTGCATTTCCCAAGCTGTCAGCCCTTGTTCATAGAATAGATCATCTTTAAATTAGCTGTGCAATTTGAGGATCTATAAACACAGGGACACATGATGCTAAACACCAGGCAGGTGCTGCATGTGGTTTAAGATATCTGTTAAGTCCATTATATTAAGCCTTCCATTTTTGGTTGTTATTCTATAATTACATCTCCCCTCAAACATCCAGGTGTTATACTACTTTGCCCATTTAATTATGTGCAAAGTTCATATTGGTAATTGGTGATCAGACACTAAAGGATTTAGATGGAGAGCTAGGCTCAGAATTGACATACCATTCAAGAGTAAGAAGAAACTCTATGGACGGAAGCCACAATGCGCAAACCTAAATACTGTTCTAGTGGAACAGAACTGAACATTCCTATTCCATTTCGATAGGAAAAGCATTTTTTCTTGAAATATAATCACCTATTGACATGAACTCTAATGTATATATTAGTGTCACTGGACAACTTGACCTAACCCACCTGTTAACATAGAGAGGCAGGGAAAAAGAGAAACCCCTTTGATGAAGTGGATTGCTACAGAAGCTACTTAGCTGGGCTGAGACATAGCCATCGTGAGGGGGGTGCAGGACGGGGCCGTGTTCTGTTCTGTTGCACATAGTGAGTACCGACTCAACAGTCTCGAGCAACACCAGCAACCACCACCACCACCACTATTCCCAACGCTTCTGTGCAGATAATGAACAGCTGTATGAAATGGTATCTTCAGCCAGCCCACAGTCTTCACCTGGTTCTACCTTTGAAGCGTAACTCTTTGGAGGGGCCAGCTAAAGACCTGGGAGCCAAGATAAAACACAGTGGTGGTAAATTTCCTGGAACGGTGAGTCTTTTTTCTTTCTCCTCCTCCTCCACCTAGGAAAAACATTTTTTTCTAAAGGGTTGTAACCAGTTCCCATTTCTTAAGATAGTTAATGGAATTTAATTTGGAAAGTAATGTGCTTGTTCCTTATGGATTTTTATTCAAGTTGTGTCTTCATATTTTGCTTGTAAAAAAGCATTGTTATTGGACTGCCTGTGTGCACATGCTTTCATGCGGCCATTATTTTGAGGTCTATGTGATCGTCTGAAGTAGAGGATTCTTCAGTGTAAAACTTCACTGAAAATGGTGGCACTGTTTCCTGCCAAATATTTGTTATTTTTAACAGATGTTTATTTGATGTGTATGTTGGTGGTGGTGGTGGTGGTGATGGTGATGGTGGTGGTACTGTGTGTGACTTGTCTAGCAATTACACATCAAACCTACCAGGTCAAGGTTAGAAGGCATATGAAGAGGTGAAATATTTTTTGTAATGCTCTATTTTTAGAAAACTGAAAATAAAACCTGATCATGAACAATGTTTTGTGAACTTGGTTACTGATCTCCAATATGTGTTTCAAGGTCCCTGAGGAAAACAAAGTTTGGCTTCCATTACTGATTTAAGGTTGGTGGTCTGAACCCATGTAGCTGCACCATAGAGGACAGGCATGGTGAGTGCTTTCTGTGAAGGTGTCAGCCAAGAAAGCCGCGTGGAGCAGATTCCCTCTGTGATGCACAGGGGGTTCATGAATCATCATGGGGTGAGATAGCGATAAGTAATAGATAGTCCTATAGGAAAGACAGGGCAATTTATTTGCACACGTCAGATAAAGGGAACCTAATAGTCTGGTTAGCACCCTCTCAGGTTGCCAGCGAAGGACTGGTGAGCATTTTGTTTCAAGAGCATGTGGTCCCCATGAGACAGGGCCAACTCCTTGGCATCTAGCACCAGTATCAGTCAGCGGGAAGGCAGGCACATGGGTTCTCTTATTTCCTCTGAAAAACACTCCCACTAGTTAGATCTAATCATGGTGACAGCCAGAGGGAGGAAAACACAATTAGTGATACAACCAATAAATTTCATGTGAGAATCAGCACTCACATCTACAATGTCAGACTCTACCAAGTGAACTTAGTATGAAAATGAAACTTCTCCATCCCAGTAACGCCCAGTGACTTCCTCCCTATGCGCTGCTGAGTGCCCCTGGTATGGACCTTCTGCCCAGAGCAACAAGGGCAACCTGTAATTGTTAAGAAACAAAGTTGTGGCATCTTGATTGGAGGAGGCCTCCCTCATCAAGAACCTGTGATACGCAGTTGACACAGCCTGTCTTGCTACAGAGCAAAGAGGACTTGACGCACTAAATCACCAGATGGAATATAGTGCAAACAAAGGAATCAGTCTCATTACAGCTGCAGAGAGAGACAAGAGAACTGTAGCCCCGCCTGTCAGAACAAGGTCATCAATGACTAAAATGCAACTTCAAGGGGAAGCACATGAGCAGCCATCTCAGGTGCCACAATAGCTCTCTCCCTGTGGTTAGGAAAGAAGAGTGATGGACTCAAAAGACACATGGAAGCAATTAGTCCTAGGGACTAAAGTTGGATTTCTATTAAAAACTTTCAATTGCTTCATTAGTGGTTGATAAGTAAAAGTGAATAATGGTCTTATTTACTGGTCTTCCTTATAGTTTTGGGGTCAAATCTGATGTCTGACAGTGTTGCCTTTCAGGAAGGATCTAGACATTTTCCTTGTAACAATGAATGCAACACCAACCCACTTCAATCATTCCTGGCATAGTAGACCATATGATCGTCCCATTAAACAGCCAATTCCAGTTTGTTTCAGCTCATTAATGCCTACAATATTGACTGATCTTTGCACATTCAGGACATTTTTGATGATCTCCCATTTTTCTGGATTCATGGGATATATATATATATATATATATATATATACACACACACACATATTCCAAACCCAGATCATTATTGACTGCAGTTTTTTCTTCTTATTTTGAATCCAGCCATATCAGTAAAACTAGTTCCCCTTTATCCATATCCTTGAAGTCATCTCTACTTTGAGGAAGCCACTAAGAAGCAGTTGATAACAAGCAGTGGTTCTTGTAGACTTATTTGTACTTGTTAGGGAGTGAATATTCAGGTTGCAAAAAAGGAAAAGCAACTAGTGAAAAAAATAATCTTTAAAATTACCCATCCTCTAGGAGAATTTTCTTGTTAAGTCAGAGGAGGAAATAAACTTGACCTTAAATCACAATGGAGCATATTTATTCAGCATTAGGGAGGTGTCTGAATGAGAAATGCCCAGCCAGCTTAGAAGCAAGCATGATGGTCTCAGGGACAGTGCTCCAAATACAAACAGATAGAGGGGAAGAAGCAAAGATTACAGCAAACTCAACAAGTTTGACTGAAGTCACATAAGGGAGAGTTATGAAAGCATATAAATAGTGAGCTATGCTCAGGAAGACTACAAAATTTATAATCATACTCACACGATGCTTATAATGCACACTTCCTGAAATCTGTTATAAAAATGCCTGGTTTAATGTAAAAAATACCTTGTGACTTTAGCTGAGGAAGAGAACAATGCATAGGCTCCATTGTTCAGAAACTGGTTTTTCAGGTAAAACCTTCATTACTTGAGAAATTTAGAAAATAGGGTGAGTTCCTTCTGAAGACTTTGTGTGTTCCTCCTCAGGAAAGGCCTGCCTTTTCAAGGACATTTCACACCAACCTAGCTGTGTCTGCTTCCCTGGGAAGCATTCCTTTCATGTCCTAGACTGACCTCAGGGGAAAAATCCCTAGTTTTCATGATACATGGAGCCAAGTTTCACATTGTCAAGGATCCCACCCTGTTTGGATTCACAATCAGGGCTCATGGAAGCAGCCGCCATGGGATCAAAAGACACATAGCTTTGTGTATACCTGACGCACAAGGCCTCTTTGAGGTGTTGAAGATCAAGGAGTCTATTTTGAGGACTAAAGGACACCTGCCCCAAACCACAGGCTTTTTCAATCCACTCATAGGCATAGTGGCCATTGAAAAAGGAAGGCTGAAGAGGAATTGATGTGCTTGACTTATGGTGCTGCTGAAGAACATTGCAAGTATCGTGGCCTGCTGAAATAACAAGTAAGTGTATTTTGGAAGTAGTACAGCCAGAATGCTCCTTTGAGGCAAGGATGGTGAGATTTCATCCTGAGAACGTTGGACATGTCAGGATAGACTGGTTCCTGGAGAGGATGTCATGCTCAGTGGAGGAGCAAGGAAAAGAGGAAGGCCTGGAACAAGATGGACTAACACAGTGGTTGCAATAATGGGCTTAAACACAGGGAAAATGTGAGCATGCACAGGCCAGAGCTCTGTTTCCTTCTGTTGGAGATAGGGTCATTATAAGTCAAAACCAACTGGATAATACCTGACGGTAACAACACCAGCAACCAGATGGGGAGCCCAAGTAGAGATCCTCCTAAAAAGACTTATTTAAGTTCTCAGAAAAGATCATGTATTAAGGCTTGAATTATGCATTTTACTATTGAATACATTTTTAAAAGGTCTCTTCTAGAGGTAAGTTTTCTTGTGGTTTTGGATAATCAAGTACAACTGAAACAAGGTAAATTTTGATAAACAGTTCCAAACCTATCTAGAAAAGGCTTTAAAAATGAGTTTATTCATAGACTCACCATTTCATTCACACCTCATAACTCCATATCTCTTAGGCATAACTCCATATCTCTTAGGCAATCCCCCTGTCTCCTCTATAAAAGACTTTGGGAAAATAGCCGTTTGTCAGTCCATTCAAGTGAGTCTAAAACACCTAATATATTCCTGTTCCATTCATTATGATATGAATTTGTATATATATTTCACTAAGATATGGATTATTTCATCCTGGTTCTCTTGAAATACTCATCTATAGAATAGATAACACAAACCAGGCAGTAGTTGTTAGCTACGGTCAAATTCAATCCTACTTACAAAGGACCCATGTAAACCAGAAGGAAATGTTGTCTGGTCCTGCTCCATCTGCACCACCATTGCTGTGCTAAAGTCTATTGTTATGCACAGTGTGTATTTTGATCCCTTGGGGGATCATGTTTCAGCCTTACATTGGCATTTCTCTATGGTGATCCATAGGATTTCCATTGGTTGAATTCCTGAATAAATCGCTCAGCCTTCCTTCCTAGTTTATCTTATTCTCAAAGTTCCACTGGAACCTGTCCACTCACTATGGATGACCCTATTCATATTTGAAATACTAGTTGCATAGATTCTGGCATCACAGCAACACAACAGTTCTCACAGTGTGAAAAGCAGATGGAGTTGAACCTAAGTCCTGGAGGAATTCATCTAAAGTTAATAATCTGGGTTAGAACTTCTGACCATAATCTCTGAGACAATTTCTCAGCAAGACTACAATATAGCCCAGATATTGTCACCTTTGAATCTCAAAAACAGTTTCTAGAAGGAATAGGGCTCTTAACCAGGATAAGAAGCCTTTCAAATGCACTCAAAACTAAAACAACTTACATACGCATATTTTTCAAGATCTGGTCATCAACCATCTGAAGATAGAAATTAAACAAGAGGACTTCTGCAAGTGTCCCATCAGAGTGTGAAGTGTGAGCTGTCAGTGAAGAGGATCCCAGGGGGAGCAGGTCACTGATTTGAGTTGAGAAGAAACAGTTGAGTCTGGTTCAAATGAGGAGGCCTGATCTCACAAGCAGAAAATGAACAGAGAAGGCTGCACAGGGAAGGGTGCCATGGCTCCTACACCTTGAGATGGGTACTGATCAACACTGCTGTGTGAGAAAACACCCAGGATCTTGGAAAGGGGCCACCTGGAGGGGCAGAAAACAACCATCAGAACCCAGGGAAAAAGCAAAATCTTGAAAAGCAGTGAAATCCAGCCTTCTTTGTCAAATCAGGTTCTTAGTTTTAAGATCAGGAGATGACATTTCTGTGATACTCACCTTTCATGGCATCAAAGTCTTATCTCTCAAAAGTAATCACTATGAAGTTGAAAAGAATAACACTTATTCAATTAAAGGAGGTGGTAGTTTAATTCCAGTCTAGTATGGACCAACCTCTTTTCTCACTCTCCTGCTCTTAAACAAATCTGCAATAAAAGGAATCAATTATTGGCTTGTTTTGGAGGAAAGAAGCCAGACCCCATAGAGTAGACACATAGGTATAGAGTATATGATTCCATTCAGAGAAATTTCTAGAAGATTCAGAATGGATCTTTAGTGCCATAAAATAGAGCAGAGCTGGTCAAGCTAAGCAATGGCCACTTTGGGAGGGATGGGTGGGTAGAATGAGACATGAGGCATTTGCTGGTGACATATGGATACTTCAATTTTATTGTAGAGATGGTTCCAAAGATTTAAGCCAAAGCTTATAAAATTATATACTTTAAAGATGTACTTTATTTTGTGTCAATTAATCTTCAATCATGAAACAAAGACATATTGTGTTCGTGGTCATGTAGCTCAAACATGACATTGTAAATATGGTTGTTAATATTAGTTAATCCCCTAGTATATAAGAAAAGGACATTTATAGTAAAGTATGTGTCCTATGGCATGAAATTTACAGAGATACGAGTCTCTGAGTTGCATACTTTATGTAAATTGAGGGCTTTTATTTTACTTCCTTGCTTGCCTGCATGTGTTCTGTGACAAACTCACCAGAGATAAATGCATGGAGAAAGACACATGCAACAATTGAGAATGGTTCAGAGAAATTTTGAAAACAGATTCGAGATGGGAATTGCATTCGATACATGTGCATTTTTGTATTCAACAAAGAATAAGACCCTATTCATAATGGCATTTCAAAAATGTAAGAATTTAAGGACACATTCCCTCACAGAACTGAAAATACCCAGGGGAAGGCACGTCTTCTGGCCCTGTCGATACATTTACCCAAACAATACGATCAGAAATCTTTTCCTATTTATTCCTGCTGTGCTTTCCTTGGTGTAAGAGTTACTTTCAGACAAGGGTCATAGGAGGTTGACAAGGTAGCCATTGAATGTCCTAGGCGCACATCCAACTGCGGAGGATTTCAGGGATATTTCTCTTTATCAAAATGTGACAGCATCCTTTCTGGGTTGACCTTTGCCTGTGTGTCCTGGTCTCGCCTGGTGCTCCATTCAGCTGCAGTGTCCTGGAACACCGTCTTGTTACAAGTCAGCTACTTGTGCCAAAACAAATCAGAGTCATACAGGCAGGTGTAGACACAGCAACCAGAGTCTCAGGGTGACTTCAGAAAAGTAAGAGTGCCACAGCTGGACAGGAAATGCCAATTGCCCACTGAATAGGACAAGTCCTTCCCAAGTAAGACAGCACAGGGGAAAGCTCCAGGGAAATACATATTTAATCACCTAAGCATCTAAACCTTGTCTACATGGGAAATCACCAGGAACACTGGTGAGAGGCAGAAGAGCAGAAAGAAAAATACATGTGGTTCCAGAAAATTTTTAAGATTTGTATAAATAGAAGATTTATAAGGCAAATAAAAGCGTATTATAGAAAAATTCATAAATTACATAAACAGGATTGAATGTGGAGAAAAATGGTACTGTCAAAAAATCACACACATATTCTTATGGATAATCAGCAATGTAAGTGATTGTAATGAGTGTTTATTTTTCATCAGCAGCATTATCGCGTTAACAGTGGAAACATGACAAGTGGCATGACAAGCTCAGCCCAGCATGCTCTGTACCCTCCTACTCTCTTGGTACAGGTGAATGGTGGTGCCTCAGTGTGGGCTGGTTCAGACTCTCGGGCTGACAGGCTGACAGTCACCTATCTGAAGGGAATATGATTATATGGTGGTTTTCCCCCACAAACATCCTCAACAATATGCACAGACATGTGAATAAAAATATTGCTGCCCACTCCTTGTAAGAGCAAAACTAGAAAAAATAGTCTGCACAACTAAATATTTCTTTGCATTGTTTTACACACTCATCATTGGTTTTTAAGCCAAAATCCAAACTCACTGTTATTGAAAGATGCCAACTTGTGTTTCATCCAATCCTCTAGAATCAGAGTTTTTATTATTTCTTCCTTTTTGGATGTTATATAATAACTGCAATACACATGGGGGTGGATATGTCTGCTTGTGGTTTTTCTTTATTTTTTTTAGGTCATATATCAAGAGATTTTAGGATCAAGGGCTATTTGCATTTGCATGAAGTGCTGTACTGTTTTCCATAATGGTTGTACACTTCCACAATCCAGCCAGGAGTCTATAAGCATTGCAATTGCTCCAGGTCTTCTCAGTAATTTATTATGTCATGGTCTATTTATTCATTTTGAATTTTGCCAAGCATATAAAATGGTAGGTCATTTTTGTTCTATGTAAACTTATTTTATTGCTAATGAATACGAACATTCCTTCATATGATTATTGGCTGCCTGCATATCCTTTTTAGTAAATTGTCTATGCCTTGTGTCCATTTTTTATTGGATTATTTCTATTTTCTTATGAAGGTGTTGTAGTTTTCTATAGATCTTCGGAAGTATCCCTCTGCTTCGTGATTAGTTTCCAGTGATGGACATGCCACTAGGAATTCATCTACAGACACAATTTACCTTCTTAGAACTCTGTGGTAGCTGCTCATTGGTTCTGACTCCCAGAAGACCTTTGGTTGACCGAATGGGACAGAGTCTAGTCTGGCAACATCCTCAGAATGATTGCCATGTTGCAGTTCATTGTTCCAACCATCTCATGAGCACATCTCTCACTCACTGCCCCCCTACCAAGCACTATGTCCTTCTCCAGGGGCCAGTTTCTCCTGACAATGTACCCAAGGTATGTGAGAAAGAGAGCTTACCATGCTGGTTTCCTAGGGCCAGTCTGTCTTTCTTATAAGAAAGATTTGGCATTTTCTTCTTCTTCTTCTTCTTCTTCTTCTTCTTCTTCTTCTTCTTCTTCTTCTTCTTCTTCTTCTTCTCTCCTCTTCCTCCTCCTCCTCCAAGTCTGTGGAACATTCAGAACTCTTTGTCAGCTGTGTAATTCAGGTTCATCCACTCTGCTTCTCCATTCTTCTTCATTCATGATCCAGCTTTCAAAGCACACGCGGTGACTGAAAACACCACGGCTTTAGTCAGTGACCCTTCAGCCGTCACAGTAACCCCTTTGCCCCTTGACACGTTAAAGATGACTTCTGCAGCAGACTTGCCCAATCTACTCGGCTTTTTGAGGTTTTGACTCTTGGGCTTGTTCTGACTGACAGGAGGACTCAGTCTAGAGCAGTGCTTCTCAACCTTCCTAATGTCCGGTCCCCTTAATATGGCTCCTTCATGCTGTGACCCCTTAGTACAGTTGTGGTGACACCCCCCCACACACACCATAAAATTATTTTCATTGCTACTTAATTACTGTAGTTTTGGAACTGTTATGAATTGGCTGACCCCTATGAAAGGGTTGTTTGACTCCCAAAGGGGTCATGACCCACAGGATAAGAACCACTACTTTAGATCAAGAGGCATTTTCACCCAATAAGTTTTCCTCTTTTTGTTGATGTTGCTTTTTTTGGGCGGTTTGTTTTTCATTTTGAAGAAAGTTAATCATGTAAATATATATATATTTAATATTTGTTGAAAATTCCCATAGGATTCTCTATGAACCAATAGATAGCCACCAGGAAATGGAAGTTACTTGGTGACATGACTCCAGGCCTTTTCCATGGCTCTATGGTCTGGGTTCCTGGTATTCCATCAGTCCTGCACTGGTGCTGCCCATAGACCACACCAGCAAGACCCACCAGTGAGCGTTATACACGCAACACCCTCATGTGGTGTTTCATTTGAATGCAGACGTTGTTGTTGTTGTTGTTGTTGTTGTTGTTGTTGTCAGGTGCCATCAAGTTAGTTCTGACCCACAGTCACCTGTGCACAACGGAATGAAACAGTGCCTCGGCCTGGGCCATCCTTCCAAGGGTTCGTACGCTGAGTCCACTGTTGCACCCACGATGCCAAGCCATCTCCTTGGTATCTTTCCTCTTGTTTTGCTGTCCCTCTACCTGACCAAACATGACATCCTGCAATGCCCTGACAGAATGCCATAAATATGTCAGATGAAGGTCTGCCATTCTTGCCTCTGAGGAGCACTTTGACTGTGTGTAGGTATTATTGTGTTACAAATTGATAACCTTTAGGTTGTAAACACATACTTTTGAAAATGGACTTTTTTTCATAAACCATTTTATTTGGAGTTAATCCAGGCATCATACCATTCCATAGTTTAATCACATCAAGCAGTATTGTACAATTGATACTAAAATCAGTTTCGACATCTTCTTCCTTTTTAATCTCTTTGATAGCACTCCTTCTTACTCCCCACATGTCTTGCACTGTCTGCCACAGGACTCCATCCTCTAGCTGTCTCTGTAGCTTTGTCTGTCTGCTGTGGTTTTCATATACTGAACAGCATAGACAGGCCCATAACAATGATTCAGGAAGGCTAGTCTCAGTGACACAATTTGACAGAGACACATCCCAATACTAAAAGCAAGCAAAATACAGAAAATATCTATTGGCATAAAGCTTATAGATTATACAATTTAATATTGAAATCATGTTAAGAAGACTTGTGCAATCATCACCCACACATAATTTCAGACCATTTTCTCCTTGTATTTATTGTATACACTCTCCTTTCCTCCTCACCTCCCCTGTCAGGATCCTACATAATTATTAATTACTGCCTGTATTTAATATATTTACCTACATTTACCCTGCATTTGATATGCAAAAATTATAGAAAACAGAAACAGCAAATTAATCAAAACCAAGAACAAAATAAAACAGAGAAAAAACTCAATTGAAAATCAAGCAGAAAATATTAAAAACTGAAAGAGTTTTAAAATGGGTAAGAAGGAGATTCAAAAAGACAGTGTTTAAAATCAACCAAACTGCATCATCCATAGTTAACTTTACAGTGCTCTCTGTATGGTGGAAAGGCTATTCACATTCCTCTACTATGATCTGAGTGTATTCTCTGGAGGCTTAAACCATTTTTGAACCCTGAAAATGAATTTGGGGCATACCCTGTCATCAAAGTCTTCTGTGAACTGCATAATTTACAGAATTTAAACTTCCATCAGGTTCCATTCTTTGGATTTTATTATTCATAATCCTTAGATCATGCAGGCTGGTACGCTTCTTCCATGTGGACTTAAGGGATGCCTCACTTAGGTGGCTGCTTGTTTTGAGAGAAGCCTGTAAGCCCCAAAAGCTATTATTGCTGACAGCCGAGCACCATCTACTTTCTTCACCACTCTGTGCTACAGCATCCATGTTCCCAGTGACCACTTTGCAGAGCCATGCCGTAAGCATTAGGCAGTCTTACATTTGAGGTTACAATTAAGAACATCCCCAAACCTGTTCACATAGCTATGGTTTGTTTATATCTGTGGTGCACTTTAGAGCCATCATTTTCATTTTATAATAGAAAACATTATCCGTCATTCTTATGGTGCATAAGGTAATTCTATCTACAGTATAATTAATTTAGACAATAATTTAGAATTGATAATATTGTTGAGTGAAGGAAATTATGTGTGCATAATCAAGGTAGTCAGACTGGCATACATGAATTGCTGACTTGCACAAATTAAAAACTTTAGTTACTGACCCTATTTACACAAGCAATGAGGTTTGGGGATGAGGTAAAAATTCCAATAGCATTCCATTACAAAGGCAGAACCATGCCTGTAGACTAATCTGTGTTATTAAGAGTCACAGAGAGCTTTAAGAAATTAAGCACATGGGAGTCCTGGGTCAACCTTCATTGGACATCCTTAAAGCAAGAGATCAAAATCAAAGCTCAACAACCACCAAGTTTATAACTTTGGGTTGGCAGGCTCCTGCCTTTTCTCACCTGAGGGCACTTCAGCCTTAAGTTCAAGGAGGTATACAAATTAATTACAATTGCTACAGGTGAGTCTAAGGTAAATGCCAGTTCACTAAGTGGCAGTTCTACATCAAAACATCAAACCTTTCTGATGTGACCTAAGAAGGATGCTGAATGCCCGATAAGGACAGACTCTAAAATCCCAGTTGCTGATACTATGCTTCCTGGGACACCAAGGGTTGGATAGAAACTTGTCAAAGTATTTGATGAGAGACATAAGGCCATGCACAATCCCACCCCCATTGGTTCTATCATTTTTATTCCCTCCTGAGGCCACAAGATTTTTTCTGAGGTCCCAACACACTCTGAGTTGTTTCACCAAAAAGGGACTGCACATGACCCTGCATGTGCAGGGGTAATTCATTTTAAGAAATTGAGGTCACTCTTTGATTCTTGGGTTTAGACTTTAGCCCACCTCCTTCCCTTGTTGCCTTTGAAACAAACAAACCACCAGTTTGGTCATTATTTTTGTTGTTCTTGTTGCTGTAGCTCTTCCTTGTTTTCTCTCTGTGATAACTATCCTGCATTGATGCCTGTCCTGTCTTAAGTAAAAGAATATTAAGGGTCCTGGTGCTGATTCAGTAATGATGCCTGGAGGAAAATTTTCAGTGCTCTAATCTTGGAGTGCTTTAGAAGTTTCTTAGTGTGACTTTAATGCATTGTTTAATGATTGCAATAAATCATGACATGTTATTTTTTTTTCATCAAGGAAGAAAAGTCATCATTGACAATTTAAAGCAATTTCTCAGGTAGCAGTTTATATTGAAATTAAACATACCCATCTTCCTACTCTTGAGGCAGAAACATAGCTGGAGAGTAAAATCTGTGAACCCTGATAATAAACATAATAAGAAACATTAGAACTTTCAACTTAGCAATTTTTAATCAAAATAAAATTTTATGTGAACACACCATTTTCCTATTGCTATACTCAAAACAAGATAGATTCCACCCCTTTGAATGGCACATATTTTAAGATAATTTCTAGTTTGAAAAACCATGTTCTTAAAACTATGGAAGACACAGGAGAAAATAGGAAAGTGTCGATGGGAGAAAAGAAACACACAAATGTTGTAGATAAGTATTTGGACTTTGTGGGAGTCTTGATAGTCTTCTTCACAGAAAAGAGGGCGTTCCATAATCATTGATCCTGCATGTGAGCAAGGAAGACGGAGACACTGTCTCTTTTCTGACCCTCCTGTGAATAGAAACTGGTCCAATGGGCAAAAATCAGAACATGTTAGAGAGAGGCACAGCTGGTAGTGTCTCCTCTTTCTAGAATGGATTTCTGGAAGAGAATTTACTGTCAAATGCCATCAAGTCAGTGCGACAGAATGCAGCACAGCCTAGTTCTCTGCTCTTCTCATAATTCCTCGTATGTTTTAGCCCATTCTTGGAACCACCACGCCAGTACATCTTGTCCAGGAACTTTCTCTTTTTCACGGCGCCTCTACTTTATCAAATATAATGTCTTTCTCCAGGAACTGGTCTCTTCTGATGACATGTCCAAGTACATAAGATGAAGGCTTGCCTTCCTTCCCTCTAAGGAGCATTCTTACAAGACAGAGTTGTTTGTCCTTTGACGAATAGCACTTTCAATATTCTTCGCCAGCACCATCATTCAAATGCACCAGGTCTTCTTCAGTCTTCTGTATTCAATGTTCAACTTCCACATGCGTATAAAATGATTGAATATACCTTGGTTTGGGTAAAGGCACAACTTACCCTTCAAGGTAACATCCTTTCTTTTCAATCCTTTAAAGTGACCTTGTGTAGCAGATTTACACAGTGTAATATGTCCTTTGATTTTTGACTGCTGCTTTCATGAACTTTAATTGTAAATCACAGCAAGATGAAATCCTTGATCACATCTGTGTTTTCTCCATTAGAAGGATATGACATATTGGCCCTTAGTAGGATATTACATATTGGTCCAGGTGGGAGGATTTGGGTCTCTTTTATATTGAATTGTCATCCATACTGAAAGCTAGAATCCTTGATCTTTATAAACAAGCATTTCAAGTTCACTTTCAACAATTCTGGTTGTGCCATATAACAGACAGCCTTCAATCCTATTGCTGTAGTCTTCTTCATACAATTCCACTTCTCTGATTATTCTCTCAGCACACAGATTGAGTAAGTATGGTATAATGACACAACCCCAAGACACACTTCACCTGATTTTAAACCACATAATATTCAATTTTTCTATTTCAACAACCGCCTCTTGATACATGTGAATGCTCTGAAGGCCCAAAGAAGACTTCTAGAATCCCCATTCTTCTCAAATATATTCATAACTTTTATGCTCCACACAGTGAGATGCCTTTGCATAGTCAATAAAACACAAGTAAACATCTTTCTGATATTCTCTGCTTTCAGTCGGGACGATCTGACAGAAGCAATGGTATCCCCTTTTCCACCTTCTCTTCTGATTCCAGACTGAACTTATGCCAACTCCTCGTCAGTGCCCTGCTGCCATGGTTATTGGTTGATCTTAAGCAACATTTCACTTGCATGTCGTGTCAATGGTGTTAGACTGTGATTTGCTCATTCTCTTGGTCACTTTTCTTTGGAATGGATACAATATGGATCTCTTCCAGTCAGTCAACAAGTAGCTGTCTTCCAAATTTCTTGGCATGGACCAGTGAGTGCTTTCAATGCTTCATTAGCTTGTGGAAGCATTTCAATTGGAATTGCATCAATTCATGAAGTCTTGTTTTTGTTTAATGCCTTAAGAGCAGCTTGAATGTCTTCCTTCAGTATCATATGCTACATCTTGAAATGGTTAGTTGTTGACTAGTTCAATTTGGTATGGCGAACCTATGTATTTTTCTCATCTTCTCTTGATGTTTCCTGGGTCTGTCAATATTTTTCCAAGAGAATATTTCAGTATTGGAACTCAAGGCTTGAACATTTTATTCAGTGATTTCCATTTAGGATATTCTGAGCATATTCCTCCATTTTGGTTTTCTAACACCAGGTCTTTACACCTTTCATAGTAATACTTTAAAATGTTGGTTTTATTTCAAGCAATGAATTAAAATTTTTATTCAAGCTTTTGTTTTATTATTTTTTGAATTGCCTTAGGTACTCTATAATTAAAAGAAAATGATAGATTCTCTGTTTACACCCACTTTTATCTTTTCTTTCTTTCTTATCTTTTTAATGATCTTTCCTTTTTCATGTCTGATGTTCTTTATGCAATTCCACCATTTATCTGGTCTTCTGTCATTAGTGTTCTGTGTGTCAAAACTATCCTGAACATTCAGGTGGAATATACTCAAGGTAGTATTTTGAATCTCAAGGACTTGTTTTAATTTTCTTCGATGCTTTAACTCTAACTTATAAATGAGGAATTGATGGTCTGTTCCACAACCTGTTCCTGGCCTTGTTTTAGCTGCTGATAACAAGCTTCTCTATATTCTGTTTGCACATATAGTTTATTTGATTACTGTGTATTCTATCTGGAGAAGTCCAGATCTATGGTCACCTTTTGTGTTGTTGAACAAAGGCATTTGTGATGAAGAAGATGTTGTATTGCAGTATTCTATCATGCAACCTCCAGCTTTGCTTCCAATACCAAGACCATCTTTCCTAACATCTGTTCCTTCCTTTTTGTTTCCAACTTCTGCTTTTCAATCACCAATAATTATCAGTCTATCTTGATTGTATGTTTGATTAATTTCAGGCTGAAGGAGCAGTGGGAAATGCAGCTGTCTTCATACCAGCAGATGGGGCTGGCAACTGTGTCTCCCCTCCAATAGGGAGAACAGGATCTCAGAACCAGTGCCAGACCTGGACTCTGCACACTATGCACAGAAAATGTCCTCAGAGTCATCAGCAGTGGCACAAGAAAGATGCCACAGACACAGTTCTCTGAGATAAAAGAGGTTCTAAACACAAAATTAAAATAAGAGTGACTTTCGACTTCTTGCATTGCTTGGCAACTGGGTAGACAATATCCCCAGTCGAATTGGGGCTATGAGACAGGGGTGCTCTTAACGGATAACACCCAGGGCTATCACAATGAAAATGGAAATGATGGCGCTATTCCCTTGGTAGTAGAATCCCTACTTTCCCTGTGGGAAACCCAGGTCTGAATCTCAGCCAATGCTTTTCACACACAGCTCTCAGCTTCCATCAGTGGAGGCGTGGGTATTGCTAGGATACTGGGGAGATCTCATTGGAACATGATAATTAAAGTAGATTAGGAAGAATGGTCTGGTCACATACTTCAGGACATCAGTCATTGGAAGCTCTAGGGGGTCATCATGAGTGTGAACTAACTCCACAGTAACTGGTTTTAGAGTTTTCTGATTTTCCATTAATTAATTTCATTTCACATGTTCAACAAGGCAGATACAGTGATTTGTTCATACTGTTGAAATATAATGATGCCACATCCATGTTGAGGACTCCCTATGTCCTAATAGTGCACAGGAGAAGAGGAAACACTTTGAAGAAGGTTCATCTTGTATCTGAGGGTAAACAAAGGTGCATGGCTGTTGTGGTTCTAGTTTACACATGCACAGTTTATACCATACATAACATATGTGGACATGTCTCTGCAAATAGTGGGTAGGTACAGATATATTAGAAGTTCACCAAGATAATAGAGCATGATACTCTCATCTCTAAAGTATTGAGTTTATGGCATCTTTGAAGACTTGTCATATAAGGTCACCTTCACAGACATTGACTTCAGAATCCCGAGGGTCATCATTCAACATGGTTCAGGGTATGCTATCCACCAACCCTGTCACATTATCCCTGAAGTCTGACGAGCAGCCTCTGAAGTCTAGATTATTTTCAGAAACATCTAACTCAGGTTTGGGTGAGACTCTGATACAACTTATCATAAGGCTATTTCTTCTCCATCTCAGGACCTTGAATGCATGAGACAGTCTATCTGCTTCCAAGACAAAAAGGCTTCATACTGTCCATGTCATCCAGTTGAGGCAGGCTCATAGGACAGAGTAGATTCTGTAGGACAGGGTAGGACTCTACCAGTGGGTTTCCAGGACTGTAAATCTTTATGTAAGTAGAAAACCTCATTTTTGTCCTATAGAGTGGCTGGTGGTTTTGAACTGACAACCTTGTAGTTAGCAGCCTAATATATAATTCACTATACCACCAGCACATTGAAACAAAAGGTTAAAATGAAGAGCCAAAAAGGATAAATTCTGATTCATAACGACCCTCTGAAATAGGGCAGAACCACCTGTCTTTTGGGTGAAACTCTCCTGAATTTCCATGATTGAATTTACAGCTCTTTATGGGAGTAGAAATCCTCACCAAGAAACCAATGCCCTGCCATAGAGGAGATTCTGACTCCTGGTGATGATGCATAGCAGTTCAGAGACTGTAAATCTTTATGGAAACTCTTACTCCTGCAGAGCTGCTTGGGTGTCTGAATTCCAACCCAGCACCCCAGCAGTTAACCCATGGCACCAGCATAAGACGCCTGGTCATTTCCACTGAAAGAGTAAGAAGCAGAAGGAAGAAGGATGTCAGTAGTGGCAAATCATTTGAAAATTCAGTAGGATAAATTCCAGTAGTTTCTACAGGATGGGAGTAATCATTCATGGTCCACAGCCCTTGTCTGGGGTCATCATTCATCTGCGTTTGAAGGGGAGAATATGTTGCAGCTGGATCATTTCATCAGCCAGTCGACTACTGTGTGCTCCAGACTCTTCATGCCATTGCACTGACAGGCGCACTTCCCTGGCTTTGCGCTTGCTCACGCTGGTTCTCTAGTCAGCCCTGACTCGGGATGGTCTTCGGTAACACAGACGGGAGGCTGTCACCAAGGCCATATTTGCCAGCTACCGAATCATTTTCTTTGTTTCCAATTTTCTCATGCTTACCACCTGTCATTTTCAATGCGCCTTGGTTGCCTGCTTGATTAAAGTTGGTAGAAAATAATTCCATTTCTTCATCTTTGGCCTCCGTGGTTAGTGTGTTCATTTAAACAATAGTCTCCTCAGCTGGCCTCCCTCTAGACATGTGGGTGATATCCTTTTAGTGACAGTGTTGTATCCCAGTATACATCTTAAAATCTTCCTATTGACAACCAATGTGAAGGCCTTCTTCTCAAATGTATCCTTCCAGGCACTGCAAATCATATGATTGTCTCATTCCAAATGACTAGTAGCAGTCCATTTCAGTTTCCGATGCCCAGAATATGGATCACTATTGTGAAGGAAACCACCATAGCAGGGCCCACAGACAGACAGGATATGTTATACCACTTGGAGTGGAACAATGATCTTAACTCTGCTTCCTGTATGCAGCAAACACCCCTGCATTGCTGTGGGGTTACATTTAGTGAATCCAGACACAAACTGCCATTGTGTTAATTGGAGAAGACCCGCATTCCTCAGGCTTTTCCAGGTTGTGCCTGTTCAGAAGTGGAACGTCAGCTTCTTCTATGGTGATTCTGAGTGGGTTCCATCTGCCACCCTTTCTGCCAAGAGTCAAGGACAGGAACTCTTGCTCCACCAAGATTTCTAAGCACTAAATAAATGTCTGTCATGCTAGCTTTTCTCTCACTTGTTGTCCTGCAGTGGCTTCTGTGCTGATGTGATACTGGAAGCTGTGTCCCCAGATTTCACTTACCGGTAGGGCCTCCCATGGTGTCAGGTCTCAGCAGCGCTCCCAGAGTCAGAGTAGGCTACAAAAAAAGATGACACTGTCCACTTCTGAGAGCTTAGCCTCTGGAAGTCTCATGAATACCACTGGAACATTGTGAGGCACACTGAAAATATTAAGAATAATAGGAAAACTTGATCAGAGATGGTTCCAGAGAATAAGTCCCTTGGACCAGAAAGCCCTTAAAATATGGTGAAGAGCCGCCTTGTCAAAGCAGAGTTGACCACCATGATTTGCTTTCAGGTCCTCCATGTGGTGGGTATGGCAGGAAAGGGGGGTGTTAAATCAAAATGAGAAGACATACCTGCAAAAACCTATTATAGTTGGATGCAGACTATGGAAAGTATGAACACAGAAAAAGTAGAAGTCAACTAAAATCAGATGGTATGTAAAATGACCCACATTCTGGACCTTACTACTCTGAAATGAATGGTGTTGTCCATTTTGAAGCAGAAAATCATATGTTTTACTTTGCCTGGCATGAAAAATCCAAGAGGAACAGCTTCACACTCATTGTCAAAATAACATTTAATGATCCATCTTGAAGTGTAATGTTGTCTATGATAGGATGATATCTATACACATACCAGGAAATACAATGAATGCAATCAATACTCAGATGTACAAAGCAACCACTAGAGGCAGAGGTGAAGAAATTGACATATTTACCAGTAGTTCAGTCTGAATTTGATCAAATGTGCAGTCAATACACATGGATCATTATTGGAGACTGGAAAGCAGAAGTTGGGAGTAAAGGGAAAAGGTCAGCTGTTGGACCATACCTTGATGATAGAACTGAAACTGGAGAGCTCATGATATAATTCTGCAAAATCAGTGATTCCTTCTTTTCAAAGGCCGTTTATTCAACAACATAAATAGATCCTATTCATGGACATGTAACCATATGAATGATGCAAGAGTCAAGATGACTACACCTGTGGGAAGAGACCGTGAAGATTTTCAATATCATCAGCCAAAATGAGTCCAGGGCTGAGAGTGGAATAGATCACTAATTACTCATATGAAAGCTCCAGTTGAGGTTGAAGGAATTTAAGGACAGTCCAAGAGAACCAAATTTGGACCTTGCACATCTCTCCCCTCGGTTTCAAAAGCATCCCCAAAATAGAATGTACTCGTTGGACACAAACGACAGAAGGCATGGCAAGCTGTGGGATGACATCGAGAACATCACTCAGGAAGGAGCCAATGTCATCAGAGACAGGAACGAAAGGAGAGGACAACATGGATCACAGGAGAGACTTTGAAACTTATTCTTGAACCTAGAGCAGCTTAAGAAAATGAAGAGGATTGTGAAGTCAGAATGCTGAATGGAGAAGTTCAAAGAGCACCTCAAGAAGACAAAGTCATGTGTTGAGAGAATTGTGAGGATGCCTGGGATGAGAAAATGAAAAAGGGAAGAAGACAGTGTATCTTAAACTAAAAGCACTGGAGAAAAATACAAGCTTTGAAGTGGCACACTAAAAAAATTCTATGACCAAATTATTGAATGATGCAAGGGGCATCAAATATTATGGAAGGAATACACAAAGTCACCCCACCAAGAAAGAATTGGTCCACATTCATGAATTTCACGCAGTAGCATATGATCAAGAATTGATTGTCCTGAAGAAATAAGTCTAAGCTGCACTGAAGGCATTCATGAGAAATAAGACTCTAAAAACTGATGGAATGACTACCAATTGAAATGTGTCCATATGCCAATGAAGCCCCAGCAGTTCTCACCCTTTCTAATGTCACAACCCTTTAATACAATTCTTCATGTTGTGGTGAACCCCCCAACAATAAAATTATTTTCCTTGCTACTTCATAACTGTAATTTTGCTACTTTTATAAATTGGGCAACCTCTGTGAAAGGGTCATTCAACCCCCAAATGGATCACAACCCACAGGTTGAGAATCATTGTCCTGGAAGCACTCACTAATCCATGCCAAGAAAATTAGGAGATGGTTATGTGCCCAACCAACTGAAAGAGATCAATATTTGTACCCATCCGAAAGATAAGTAACTACTTCACAAAACATCAATATTGTGTAACAATACCATTGGTATCACATGCAAGAAAATTTTACTGAATATCATTCTATAGTGGTTCCAGCAGTACATTGACAGGGAGCTGTCAGAAATTCAAACAGGATTTAGAAATTAAGTAAGAGATAGTGGCTGATGTCAAGTGGATTTTGGCTTAAAGCAGTAAACACCAGTAAGATGTTTACTTGTGTTTTATTGAATAGGCAAAGGCATTAATTGTGTGAACCATAACAAATTATGGATAACATTGAGAAGAATGGTAATTCCAAAGCCTTCACTGTGCACTGTCACCCTTAGCTGGACAAAGAGACAGCCATTCAAACAGAACAAAGGAATGTGGAATAGTTTAAAGTCAGGGAAGGTGTGCATCGAGGTTGCCTCCTGTCACCGTGTTTACTCAATCTGTATGCTGATGAAATGATTGGAGCAGCTGACCTATAAGAAGAGAAGTGTGGCAAGGGAGGATTAGAGGAAGGCTTACTGACAGCCAGTGACAGATAACACCGTGCTTGCTGAAAGAAAGACAGGAGAACGCGAACCACTTGCTGAGGAGGATCTTCTTTCACTGTGGGTTGCAGCTCTATGGGGGAAAAACCCCAAATCCTCACAAATGAGCCAACGTTGAAGGTGTCAAGGATTTTGTCTGGCGTGGATCCACCATCAACGCTCACAGAAGCAGCAGCCCTACTGCACTGGGAAGTTCTGTGGCCCCAGACTTCTTGAAAGTGCTGCAGAACAGGCATCACAATAAGGACTAAGGTGTGACCAACCCAAGTCACTGTCTTTGCACTCACCTCATATGCATGTGAAAAGTTGGACATTGACTAAGGAAGATGGAAAAGCAACTGATGGATTTAAATCATGGTTCTGGAGAAGAATATTAAACAACAACAAATTCATGTACCTCGGGGAGAGCCAACAGATCTGTCTTGGAAGAAATACAATCCAAATACTTCTTAGAACCAAGGATGGCAAGACTTTGTGTCACACACTTTGAACACGTGACCGGGAGAGACCGGTCCCCGGAGTAGGATGTCATCTTGGTAGAGGGTCCTTGATGATATGGATTGATTCAGTGGCTGTACCAATGGTCTAAAACAGAATGGCAACTGTGAGAACAACTCGGAGGCTGGAAGTGCTTCCTCCTGCCGTGCACAGGGTAGCTGTGAGTGGAACCCACTCGAAGGAACTTAACAACAACCTTCATATTTCACACTGACCCACACTCCTGTTGTTGCTCATCCCTGTGATTTGTAGCTATAATAATTTAGACATGCATTATAGTGATTTAAACATATATTACTGCCACAATTATTCTTTCAATATTCATTTCTGTGCTAAGGGGAGTGCCATTTGAAGATAAGATTTAACGGAATAAAATAAGAGGGTGAAAATAACACAATGATATCACACATAGTTTTTATTATGAAGCATTCCTTAAAATTGGAATAGAAGTTAATATGTTCAACACTTACAGCAGTATATGACATACTTTAACAGGTCCTATGTAGAAATTGAGGAGTGCTATTGTCTCAGGCTTTGATGTGCTAGAAACTAGATCCAGAGGTGTTTTTGTTTCTATGTTTTTGTCATTACTTCCTTCCTCCTTTCCTTCCTGTGTTGGTTCAAACCCACCAGCTGTTCCTTAGGTCAAAGACGAGGCAGTTTGCAGCCATCGGCATGTGCAGCCTAGAAAGCCCAAGAAGCCATTCTACTCTGTGGGTTTTCTGAGAGTCAAAATCGACTTGCTGAAATTAAACCTCATTGATGGCATGTCACAGAAGTCCTATAGGGCTATAGGGCTGTTATGAAGCAGAATGGCAGTGAGTTTAGGTGGGTTCCAGGTGGTACAGTTGTCAAAGTGCTTGGTTACTCACTGAATGGTTGGCAGTTTGAACCAACCAGGTGCTTTCCAGGAAAACAGAGGTAGTCAGCCTCCACCAGCATTAGAATCTAGGTCATCCTATGCACTGTTGGATTCTATTCCAAGTGGTCACTCTGAGTTGGGATAAACTTCAAGGCACTGGGTTGGGTTTCCCTAAAGAAACATCTCTCATTCTGATTGGGTGAACACCACACATCTTCTATGAGTCCCCCTCCCCCCAAATACACACACCAACACACCTGTGGTTGGTTGGCACTTTGACACCTTATTTCCTGGCTTCAGCTTGCCTACACCTGATTGATGGACTGAAAAGATGTTTAGACGGTGAGATGGGACAGACGTGCATCCTTTCCGAGGGATTAGATTGAATCACAGCCTCTCCCCAGCTAGAGTGGTTCCACCACCTTCCTCTGGATTTGGAGAATGAGCAGCTTCTCTGGACTCTCTCCAGGACTCGACATGGCACCCATCAGCATGGTCACTGGGCTTTGCAGCATCTCTGAGGTCCTGCCCCTCTACTTGCTTCAAACCTCTTCCAGCTCCCCACTCAGGACGCCTCCACCTCCATCAGAGGAGAGCTGAGCTCCAGAAGGGTTTTTTCCGTCCTTCCTTCCTTCCTTTCTCCCTCCCTTCCTTCCTTCCTTCCTTCTTTCCTTCCTTCCTTCATCATTCCCTCCCTCCCTCCTTTCTTTTCTTCCTCCTTCCCTTCCTTTCTCCCTCCCTCTTCCCTTTCCCCCTGTCCTCCCATGTCTCTCTTCCTTTTTGGTTTTGAAAAGATTTCTATTTCGCATTACACAGCTGGAATCAGTTTTGATGATACCAATTTTGTTGGCAACATCGAAAGCCTCACTGTCAGGAGCCTGTCATATATACACCTCCTTCTCATTTGATCAAGGCGCTGACCTTGTCTAAGTCAATGTCACAGAGCTTCTTTCTGGCCTGGTGCTTGCTGGCCTTGACATCCATCATGAACATAGTGTGTTGTTATCTTCCATCTTCTTTCTGACTGACTCAGTAGTTGGGGGAACACGGTGATGGCATGGAGGTCCAGCTGATTTCTCCTGGGGGTGCTCTTCTGAGGCTTGCCCCTCAGTCTCAGGGTCTTGGCCCATCAGGAGGTGGGTAATACATTCTAGCTGTGGACTGTGAACCCTTTCAGTCTGGCCTTCTTGGCCTTTAAACGTTTTGTTGGACTTCAGTTCTGGGAGGGGCAAGAGCTTCCTTCTTCATCTTACATGCCAGCTTTGTAAAAAGCGAGATCCACCAAGTGTTCACTGATGGACTTCTCAGAAGTATGTCTTCCAAGGTACCTCTGGGTGGACCAGGACCTTCAACTCTTTCATTAGTAGTGGAGTGCATTGACCATTGGATCCATGCAGGGTCTCCCCTTCAGAAAGGTGTGTTCCTTGACCACTATTTCAATGACCCTCTCCCTCTCCTTCATGCTGGAACCCTAATCAATACAGCTGGATTGACTGGATTTTTAATGATTATCATTTACCTTTTAATGAGCTCTGTCTTTCTAAAAGGGGGCAATGTACTCCTAAATTTTTGAGAAAGGCAGAAATAAGCCTAGAGTTGAGACTGTAGTCTCTGTCTATAAACTATTTATATCTGGATTTTGATAGTCATTCATTATTTGTTATCTTCCATTATTTCTCTGAAATGCACTGTTTTCACTTATAATCCAGGTTTAAACATAAGAGGTAAGTAGCATCCATCTCACCTTATTGAGATTACAGCTACAGAAAAAGAATAATGCATGGTACTTAACACAGAGTCTTGTGCAGGCTAAGCTTTCAAGGAAGGGTAGCTCTTATTTTTATTATCTGTCTCATACATTACAAACAAGTGGATATTGTTGGACTTAAATTTCTTTTTTTATTACCCTCACATATCTAAGCACTGTGAAAAAAATTAAGTGAGTGCATATTTATAAATCAGTGGAAGTGATAATGCCATTATAAAATAGAGCAGGCTCAGAGTCACTGGATTAAAACCATTTGCTTTTTAACTCTCCAGATGCAACCTGTGATTTCCAGCTTGTCTGTGTTCCTACAATCTAATCTTGTAGCGTCAGACTAGCTCAAAGTAGAAGCATGGCTCACAAGTAAATGCATATTGACTATGGTGATGAAACCCCTTGCCATAAACTGTTCCTCTAAGTAGTCCTGGGCCTGCCCACATCCCACATCCTGGGATGACTAGCAGTTAGCCCAGAAACTGCCCATGTAGGGAATGGCCCATGCTTAGGACCTGAGGCATAGAAACCAAATCATGACAATTTTTAATTTAGCAGGGAGCTACCCTCTTTAAAAGGATACTTTAGTTGTAAGAATGCCCCAAATTTGGATAGTCACTGCTACAGCAAGGGTGGTGGGCAAAGACAACACACAACTATGGAGAGCACAGGGCCCAGCTGCCCCTGCCTCACACTGCTTTATTTCAGGCTTGAACCTCCAGGGAAGTTAGCCATGTGTTGCCTCCTTTTTCATAGGAGGCCCCTCTGTGTCCAGGGAGACTATGCTCCAAGGGTCTTCAGTGTCTGGATTTTTAGAAGGCAGCACTAGACTTTCTCCTGAGGTGTTTCTGGGTGGTCTTGAACTTCCGAGTTCATCAGGAGCACTTCAGCATGTTGAGCAGGGCACCCCTCAGCCGCTCCATGGAGCGGAGTAGACTGGAGATCCTGGGGGTAACTAGAATGTGCATTTTAGCACAACCTCAACTTGAACACGTCCATGTAAACCAGTTTCCCAACCTCACTTGGTCTACTTTCCCCTATTAGAGATCAACTTACCTAGTGACTCCCCTTACAAGTAAGCATGTCTGTGCTCTAGCCCATCCAGCAGGATGAAGGGACGCATCTGCCTTTACAGGCCCCAGAACCTTGCTGCAGCACCTAACACCACCACCACACCGACGAGGTGACCGTGCCATTCGGGGAAACACTGTTCGAACTCTTCCAGACTGTGTGTGCTGAATGTCAAATCAAGCTGCTTTTCTCATTTCCAGGATGAAGCAAAGCACTCTAACTATAGAAAACTTGAGCAGTAGAGAAAAGAATTAAAAATAACCACTGGTGAGGGAGGTTGGACTCTATGAGTCTTTGGGAAGGCAAGGATTTCCTTGGACAGCTACATGGAATACAAGGTGGAGTTACAAGTTGTTCTTTGAATTATTCTGAGGTGAGCTAGGGAATCGGTTTGAAAAGTAAAACCTAGGTAGCAACTGCTTTCGTACAGGATCAGGAATAGCTAGAAAACACCATTTTTATAGAAGAATAGTCATTGTATTGCTTTTAAAATGTGCTGTCAGGTATTTGAACATTCTGCAATTTTTTGCACATTTTAATCTTACCAATCTTGCACTATTTTAAATAATTGTGGCATGATCTTAAAAAGAATTATTGTATTATTTTTCTGATAACTCCCAAGGTTTTAAGAAACAGACTAACGGGATTAGGAATATGAACTTAATTGAATTTTTTTTTAGAAATCATTTTATTGGGGGCTTATAAAACTCTTCTCACAATCCATACATACATCCATTGAATGTCAAGCACATTTGTACATTGATTGCCCTCACCATTCTCAAAACATTTGCTTTCTATTTAAGCTCTTGGTATCAGTCCCTCATTTTCCCTGCCCTCCCCACTCCCTACTCCCTCATGAACCCTTGGTAATTCATAAATTATTATTTTTTCATAGCTTATACTGTCTGATATTTTCCTTCACCCACCTCCCCATTGTCTGTACCCCAGAGAAGAGATTATATGTAGCTCCTTATAATTGGTTCCCCCTTTCTACCCCCCTCTACCCTCCTGATATCACCACTCTCACCACTGGTCCTGAAGGGATCATCTGTCCCTATGCCTCCCGTTCTTGTCTATACCCATGTACATCCTCTAGTTTAAATATATTTGTAAGGTACAATTGGGGTAATGATAATAGGGGGGTTAGGAAAGAAAACATTTAAGAACTAGAGGAGAGCTTTATGTCTCACCATTGCTACACTGCACCCTGACTAGTTCGTCTCCTCCTGAGCACCTTCTGTAAGGGGATGTCCTGTTACGTACAGATAGTTCCCAACCTGTACTTACCCTCATTTCAATGATATAATTGTTAGTTCGTTGATGCCTGATACCTGATCCCTTCAACAACTCACAGTCACACAGATGGTGTGCTTTTTCCATGTGGGTTTTGTTGCTTATGAGTTAGATGGCTGCTTGTTTACTTTCAAGCCTTTAAGACCACAAATGCTACATTTTTTGATAGCTGGGCACCATCAACTTTCTTCACATTTGCTTATGCACACATTTGTCTTCAGGGATCATGTCAAGAAGGTAAGCATCTGGGCCTGTGTGTGACTAAGGCCCACTGGGATGGAGGTTCAATTCCAGCTCACAGGAACAAAGGCTGGGCCTCCTACTCCCACCACCAGAGGGCAGTGATGCCTAAAAAAAAAAAGAAGATAAGCATCATGGAATGTCAATTTAATAGGACATGGTGCACTTGCCTTGAGGAAGTACTTGAGTGGAGGTCCAAGGTCCATCTGCTGCCTTAATACTAAAACTATAAATATATGCATGCAGAACAATTTCCCCATCATCATATATACATATATTTATAAATGCATGCCCATATTTAGACCTCTATAAATGCCCTTTGCCCCCTATTTCTTTCCTTTATTTTCTTATACTTTCCTCTTGCCCCACTATCATGCTCATCCTTCTTTTGGGTTTCGGTAATTTCTCTCGGTTATTTTATTCTTGATCTATACCTACCAGGTCTCTGACATCCTCCTTGCCACTAATTTTGGATCATTTGTTGTTCCCTTACCCCTGGTTGGTCAACCCGACCTCCTTTCTCCCACTTTCCCCTCGTCCATATCCCCCCAGAACCATTGGTCCCATTATTTTCTCCTCCAAACAGATCATCCAGCCTATCTTATCTAAGTAGATCTGCAGAGATAATAATAAGCACACAAAAAAGACATAGCAAGACAAAGTGACAAAAGCAAGCAAAACAACCAGAAAAAAAAGTCCAGAAAGTATAAATAGTTGATAGATAGATAGATAGATAGATGAATGTAATAATAAAAAAGAAAACCTGTAAATAGTTCAAGGTCTGTTTGTTGACCTCTAGGAGTGTCCTCTGGTTGAGTGCGAAGGGGATCTACTCACTGGCCCCAACGTCTGTCTTGGCAATGCCTTGGACCATCATGCTTTGCTCTCTCTCCTGCTCTGCTGCAGGACCTTAGTTGACAGTAGGACCTCACTGTAGTGGGGTTAGATCGGCTGCAATCGCTAAGCTGTGTCCCCAATGTTGTCCTCTGTAGGGCCAGGGGTCAATAAGGGATGGCATGTCTCATAATGGAGCCGGCCATGTCATCCTCTGTGTGCATTGGATGTTCTGAACAGGGACAGCCTGACGGCATGGAGCAGGGAGCCAGTGGAGGGGTCTGCAGTCCTGGCCCCGATCCCAACTATGTGAACATCTGATCCTTCCACCACCAGAACAATTTGCCTGAGAGGACTGCACTGAAGCTGCAGCTCTGGAAGAGGGACATGCCTGACCAGAGCTCATGGAACAAATGAAGGGGGAGGAAGGGAGTGGGGAACACAGCCTGGCCCACCAAGCCCTGGGGACAAATTGACTTCTTAAGATGAAGCATTACTAAGCTACTTTTGGAAAAGATTCCTCATAGTTAAGAAGATAAAAAAGTCCTCTTTATTGGCAACATGAAAGACAGTATGCTTTAATATGTGACCTTCTCTTTTTATTTGTCTACTGAAATACATAAAATGTTTGCATTTTTTTTCAGTGAATTGAATAGTCCGCCCACGCCCTGAGGGTTTTACAGCTATTCGTCACCACCACATAAAGTGCTGACACACTACAGAAATGAAGAAAGCTGAATGAACTGAAGTCCAAAAATCAGAGAATGGTGGATGGGCAGATGTCTTCATGAGTGACTGCTGAGGGTGAGCCCCAGTGGCGTAGTGGTTGTGTGTGGGACTGTGGCCCACAGGACTGGCAGTTCAAATCCAGCAGCAGCTCTCCAGGAACAAGGCTGGGCTTCCTACTCCCTCCAGGGCAGTCATGGCACAAAAAGAAAAAATAATGACTGCTCATATGAACTGCTGTGTCCTTGGGTCCCATTCAGGGATCTCCAGGCACAGTGAAACAACACCTGCCTGGGAAGGCAGTCCCACAGTGGTTTTGGGGCGGGAACAGGTGTGCAAGTGTACAGCCCAGGGGTAGGTCTGTGTGAGACAGCACTTTACTTTTCAAGGCTTGCTCCCAATGCCTGAGAGACCATCATTCTGCCCAGACAGTGGCCCGTCTGCCTGCATTCCATGGGAGGTCTTCAAAGGCAGCTTTAAATCTGTCAATCAGCTCCTTTGCTTGACCATGGAGTGCTAGTGGTGATCTCATGGTTGAAGTTTTGGGCAATTACGTGAAAGCTCAGTAATTTGAACCCATCAGGCACTCCATGAAAAAAAGGTGAGGTTGTCTACTTCCAAAAAGAGCATCAGACTCAGACACTTTATGGAGATGTTCTACCAGAGTTCTGTAAGTCAGAGTGGACTGGACTGAGGTGGGTTGAGTTGGTGTGCTGGTGAAGAATATTGAAAGTATCATGGATGGCCAGAAAAACAGGCAGATCTGTCATGGAGGAAGTACAACCAGAATGCTCCGTGAAGATGGAGTTGGCAATGTTTAATCTCGTGTGCTTTGGGCACATTGTCAGGAAGTACCAGTCAGCCGCTGGTGAAGGACATTTAATGTCTACTTGGTAAAGTCGAGGACTGATCAGGATTAAAATAAAGGAAGGTCCTCACTGAGATGGACTGACACAGTGGCTGCAGCAAGGGGCTCAGAGCTAGCAGCTGGGAGGACGATGTCAGAGGAGGCTTGGCTCTGTCTCTTGGACATGCGGTGGCCGAGTCAGAAGCAACTCAACAGCAACAGCACTGACAGCATATAAACCAATCCATTCTGACGACGACCATGCTCACAGCAAGGGAGCACTTAGATGTTAGTTCTGGTTTTTGGTTTTGGGGGTTTCTTTTTTTGGAGGGTGGGTATCGCTGCCCTCTGGTGGTGGGAGTAGGAGGCCCAGTGTTTGCTCCTATGGAGCCGCTGCTGGAATTGAACCTCCATCCCAGTGGGCCACAGTTCCGCTCACAACCACTATGCCACCGGGGCTCAGCCCTAGATGTTACTTCTAATCCCCCACTGAAGATGGCTTACTAGGCTTGGCTTCAATGATTTATTTTCAATCTTTTTTTTTTCTATTGTATAGTAAATTCTGGCTAAGATTTGACCACTGTGATCTTTTACAGATGTCTGTATGGAATGAAATTGATAGGGTAGATGCTTAAAGATGAAATAGGAACCTTAGGGGCAAATGAGTCTGTTAACTAGGGGAAAGAGAGCTTGGAAAAGGAAAGTGTGGATAGTCTCACCACCACCCCCTCTTTACAATCCATGTCACTAAATGGTACACATAGAAACTGTTGAATTTGTGTGTTTTGCTGTTTATTCACCCAGCCATGTTGCTAGGTGTCATTCAGCCAGTTCTAACAAACAATGACCCCAGATACAACCCAATGAAACATCACTCCATCTTCACAGATGTCGCCATGTTCAACTCTACGTTAGCAATCACTCTGTCAATTCCTCTTGTACAGGGCCTTCCTCTTGTTCCTGCCCCTCCACAAACCAAGCTTGATGTCCTTTTCCAGGGGTTTGTCCCTCTTGATTGCAGCTTTAAATATACTAATATCAATGAAATAAATAAATAATTTAAAAATAGTACTGACTAAAAGAAATGCTTTAATACCAGGCTTCTCTGTTTGACCTGTAGGCTTAGATAGTATCCATTTATAACATTTCTTGATGTACACTGCTTGTCACACCAGAGAGCAGTCCCTGTGACATGTGGCCTGAGCACTTTCAATGCGGCCATTCCCAAATGACCACATGCTCTGGTATCAAAGACAGAGTGCAAAGACCTGGCCTACATCAATAAAAGAATGCAGGACAGTCCATGATGTGTTTTGTATCCGTTGCACATTGAATGGGCTTTTGTATATATTGACTTACACAAAATATATTGATGGATCAATTTCACATTTTAAAGGCCTTTTTTCACAAGGCTGTCTGTGCTCACTGAGATTGAGTTTGTTCCAACTCAGAGACCTTGGGTGACTAAAAGTGACTTCCTCACAGATTTTCCAAAGCAGTACATCTTTGCAGATGGACACATCTTTCTCCCCCAGTGCAGCCAGTGGGATGGAACCACAGACCTTACAGTGAGCAAACACTTGGGCCCTGATGGATCTATAAGAAGCATTGAGAAAATGAAAAATCATGCCAGTCACTTACATTAAATTTTGAATGGAAGGGGACAAGATACTTTGGGTGCAGATAAGAAAATGCACACACCTTTCCCCGAAATTGTGAAATGTATTGATCCCTTCAGGTGGTGCTGTACATGTACGGCTTCTTTGACTACTTCCTATGCCCTGATCCACAGTGACTGGTATGTTTGAGGTAGGAGGTCCTTGCTGCAGTGGGGTGTTCAGGGATCAGTGTTCCATGCAGCTGGTGAAGACAGAGCTAGAGTAGAAGCCCAGACCTTACCTCTCACTTAACAGCACAGTCTTCATCCATGTGTCCTAGTGGGACAGAAACTCACTGGGAGGATAATCACTGAAGAAGGAGGAAGATTTGGCATCTCGAACAATTTCAAAGCAGCTTTTTTTGGCAGGCTGAGAGGCTAGTATTAGGAGAAAAATACAGATATGTAGTTCCACTGTTTTAAACTAAAACTTCTCACATTTATTTTCACCTGCATATTGGTTTTACACAAAATCTTCAAATTCCATTTAGCAAAGTATTCATGTCTCATTGCTAGCTTTCTGGTGCCCATTCAAATCCTCGCTGAGTTTATTGCATAAGATGGGGACATGCTAAGTTTGTATTCACTAAACCCTAAAAGTCAGACCTTCTCATTGAGTTAGGCCACCACAATGCTGCTCAGTTCCTCAAGCACATTCTTACTTCCTCTTGGAAAAGTCCTCAATGCCTAGACCAATGTTCTCAGGTGCTTTCATACTCTAACAGAGTACCAAGAGGCTTCTGAAATATCATAAACATTCCATCTACTTTGATTTCCTTTTTAATTGAAAAATTTTAAAGCTCCCTTATAAAAAGTCTTATATATGTGCATATGTACCCATATAGATATAAAAAGATATGCATATATGCCTACATATTATGCACACACATACAGATAAAAATAATTGGAATAAAATCTCCATACAGTAAAATAGACAGGTATGAAGTATATGATTGACAAGAGGTAAATGTCTATGACTATGTAATCAGGAACCCAACAAAGGTCTAGAAATTTTCATCATCCCCAAAAAGGAATAGTCAGCCTCCAAGCACAGGTCCTTCTCAACAGGACCATGACAGCATTTGCTGCAGGTGGGCTTCACATCAGTGGGCTAATCAGATATGTACTCTTTTATGCCCAGCTACTTTCAGTGCAGCATCATGATTTCAAGACTCACTCATGTTGTTTTCTTATAAATGCTGAATGGCAGCCCATGAATATAACACATTTTCATCTTACTTTCAACCTATGTTGAAAGTGTTTTAAGTATTGTAGACCTGGGCATAGTATTGACAAAGCTATAGGAGAAGGCACCCTGAACCTATTTCTCTCCAGACTGGACTTGGATGCCTTCTACTTGTGCATTTCATAGCTGTTCCTGTATGTATTACCTATAAGTTGTTCAATTTCCCTTATGCACAGATCTGAAGAATAAATCTCTTTTATCGTTCAGCAATAGATTCCTGATATAATAATTACCTTCAAACCCACCTCCTAATATTACATTTTTATTGTACCAATGCCTTTTCCTTCCAATCCCTCAAATACATTTTGGAGGCACATGATTTGCAAAAGTAAATGAGAAGACGAAATAGAATCATCTCAGCTGAAATGTACTAAGTGTAACCTCAGAGCCACAGGTAAAATATGACATCATTTCAGAGGTTTCTCTCCATTTGATATAAAAAAGGGGGTGGGGTCTGAGGGTACTGTAAAAATCCAATGCACTCAGCTTCCTTTTCTACAGAACACAAGCATCTTTGTTTGGGGTATCAGATTTTGTTTCAATGCCAACATTTATATTTTTGTAACACCTGTGTTTAGTCCCACTCAATAAAGTTTAAGCAAATTTAGGAAATCTCTTCCCCATTTGTGGCCCCTACATATTTGAACAGGGACCCTAAACAGTGGGCATGAATTCTTATCCCCTGAGTGGTCCCCTTTGGATCTTTGATTGTAGAGTTCGGGTGAGCTTCCCGGTCTTGCCATCGCAGGTTTCCCCAAGCCTGCTGACTTCAACCAAGAGAAACACAGCGGCTCCCAGTCCAGTGGCTCACACCCAAACTGAACTCAGTGCCCAGGGTCAGTACTGTCTGAAATCCCCAGAGCTGCTCTCTCTGAGACTCCAGGGGAGGATTCTTCCTGACTCCCCTGGTCTCAGGAGTTCCCTGGTAGCTTGGTTTGGGGTGACATCATGCCATCTCAGCCTCTGTCTTCATCTGAACTCTTTCTCTGTCTTTGTCTCTTCTGCTCCTTGCCCCTGGGTGAAAGATGGGCCCATCCAGATACTCCAGGGTGACCTCATTTCATCATGCTTTGTTTAGTTACAGCTACAAAGACCCTTTTCCCAAATAAAGTCCCAAATAAAGGTATTAAGGGTATGGGTGTGTCTTTTGGACCCCACCATTCAAGTTGTGACACATTCCCACACGTAGACCTTCCCTTCACATTATAAACCTAATAAATTAGCAGTGTCCAGGGAAGAATTTTCAGGCAACAGTATTCAATGTCCTTTGATCAAGGAGGGAAAAACAAATACCCTTCTTCTAACAAAGCAATTTGGATCACATCCCACTACTCAGGACTTGGTCATACGGTGTCTTCTACCGGAAATGGGGCTGTGAAACATAGGCTCTTCCTGCAAGTCTAGACAGTTATGGTGCAGTGGGTTGAGTGTGGGGCTGTTCCCTGTAGGTAGGCTGTTCAAGCCCATCAGCGACCCTGTGGGAGGAAACGGAGGCTGTCTGTGTCATGAAGGATTACAGCTCTGCATCTTCTCTCTCCTTGCAGCGTTGCTATGGGTTGGAGTTGACTTGGGGGGAATGTGCAAAGGGGGTCCATGTGCCCAGTTGAGAATCAGAAAGCCCGTGGATCTGGGGAAGACTGGAGCTGGCCACAGTTCATAATCAGACATCTCTGCCGCATGCTCTTGCGACTTGTCATTTCATCTGCCAAAATACTCTCAAGTTTTAGTGAAAGGTTGCCATCTGTTTCCACACCCATCCCCCCTTCTTCAGTCATTCCAATTCCCCCCAGCATGAAGGGGTGGACATTTGAAGACTGCTAGCATTGCTGTGTCCCTGGAGCTTAAAAGGTGATGTGTGTAAAGACACATTTCGAACTAGAGAACTCTACATTCAACCAAGGTGTGGTTTCACTTGTGAAGGGGGAAAAGCAACTTTATCAGTCCCATTCTACAAATGCTCCCAGAAGAAAGGTCTCAGGCAATCAAAAATTGTGTCAGTGACATCCTTATGGAATTACAAATAAAATAATTTAAAATGCATACAAGAAAGATTAGAGGAAATAATTTATTAATCATAACGGAGCCAAATAATACGTATACACATAGAGGGGGCCCTTTAGACTGCTCCCTCTGAGGTTGGCTGCTCCACCGGAGGAAGATGGACGGTGCTCCAGTCAAGTGTGCAGTCTCGGAGGTCTCCCATAGGATCACCATGGGTCAGAAGCAAGGGGAGGGCAGTGGATTTGCTTTTTGGACAGACGTATGCCATTGCCGTTGTTGCTAGGTGTTGTCTAGTGTGCTCCAACTCATGAAGACCCTGTGTACAACAGGAGGGATCACTGTCCAGTCAGTCCTGTGCCAGCCCCGCCATGGCTCATATGTTGCGTGGGTGCAGGCGCTGTGTTGATCTTTCTTGTTGAGGGCCTTTCTCCTGCTTGAGGGTAAAGTGCTCCACCAAATACTTGAAATGGATTTCCTGGCCTTCATGGGGCATTTTGGCTGTCCTTCTAACACAGATTTGTGTCTTCTCTGAATGTGTGCTTCACCAGCAATTAATTCCATTCATTTTCTTTGGTTTCCTTATTCAATGTCCAACTTTCACATGCATATGAGATGAATGGAAATACCATGACTGGGGTCAGGTGAACCTTAGTTCTCAAAGTGATATGCTTGCTTTTCATCCCATTAAAGAGGTCAGCAGTCAAAGAAGTTCCAGTTCTCAGGAAGATTTTCCCAAAGTAATGCTCCATTTGAGCTCTTAATGGCTGCTTCTATGAGCACCAATTATGAATCCCAGCAAAATAAAACCTTGACATTGTCAATTTTGTTCTTTGCCTATCATGATGTTACCTATTGAAAAAGTCATAAGGATTTCTGTTTTCTTTACACTGAGTTGTAATCCACACTGAAGTTTTCAATACTTGATCTTCATCATCAAGTGCTTCAACTTCTTTCTCAACTACATATTTGATCAATTTCAGATGGAATACTTTGTTAAATTCTTACATTTCTTCATCATTAGTTTTCATGATTGGTACATAATATTGAATACATGTAGGATGGATTGGAGTTCCTTGGATAGTGATAGGCCATAGTCTCTCACAGACAGCATGGTACTATAAGATAGACTGTGAGATGTCATTTCTGAGGCACTCCTCTTGATTTTGTCATTCCTGTCATAGTGAGCCATTTGATTTTCTGAATCAACATGGCCACTATCAGGTCATGTCATTTCACGACTGCCTTGAATATCAACCTCCATTTCTAATGCCTTTCAGTTTCCCTAGATTCATGATTTTACATTTTAATTTATAATTATCAATTGATGTTTGCAGCTGTTTGTTCTCATTAAGGGTTGTGCCCCATCATATTTATCATCCAATGAAGACCCCAAAGGCTTTCCTCCTGCAGGCTTACCTGCATTCATGTCATTATGGTTGACTCTACTCTGAGAAGGCAGTGTTACTCAGTCATATTTTGAGTACTGTCTGGCCCGAGGGGCTCTGCTTCTGGCACTATCTCTGACTATGCTCTCTTTCTGTTCATTAGTTTTTCAGTAATTGAGAATTCCTCAATGCTATCCGTAGAGGAATCAGAGACTAATTTTTTTTTTTCTGAAGTGGACAGTCTATTTTTCTTGGTTGATTGACACATATGTGTATGCAAATAAGTCTACTTGTAAACCCATACATTTCAATTTCACATTCACAAAGTTCTTCAAGGAAACGTTTCTATTTTTCAGAAGAAAATTGGGGCTCTGAGGGGCTTACATATCTTGACCAATATAGTTTATCTGGTCAGGAACAAAACTGATATTGCAATCCAGAGCTGACTAGAAGGCCAGAGCTAAAAGGAAAACATTTACTTACATTTTAAATGCTTGAGCCAAGTATTCTGTTAGTGCGCAGTATATTTCTAAATCATGGTCTTCCTTCATTGATGTTGATTTTAAACATCACATCTTCACTGTGAAGTGGATCTGTTATAGATTTCAAGCAGATGACTCATAGCAAAATAGGAAAGTATGTGTTTTAGAATGTACTTTTCAACTCAAAATAGTGAGATTTTTTGGTAAATATTTTTGAGGAATCCACATATTTATTGATTTAGTTAATTTTGCTAAATATGAGATGCCAAAAATTGAAATCCAATCTCCCTATGTTGTCATGAAATGGAGAATAACTCTAATCCCTTATGAAATATTCACATTTTGCTCAATTCGCTGGAAATTAATATTGATTTGTCATCCTGAGGCCACTGGGACCCCATGCAAGTGTCAAGCAGCAGGCTTGTCAGCCGAGTTGACAATTAAATCCCCCTTTCAACGGAGCTGTGGGGAATTGGACTGGTTTATTGCAAATGGAAAAGAGATGGAGCTGCAGCCTGGTGCCCAAAATGATTGAATCCTTTCTGGGTGAAGTAGTATTAAATAAGATGATTAACAAGAGCCCTTGCTCTTTATTTTATTTAATTTTACAGCATGATACACTTCCAGAGTGGGTGGCAGAAGTGGTATAGTCAGCCACATGGTGGGGTGGTTGAAACATGAGGAATTGTGACCAATGGATAACCTGTGGTCTGTGGGTGGACAAGCTAAATGTCCAGGTGAGCACAGGGTACCCGTTCCAACTTACATATATAGTTTAAAAGTTGACGTGGCATCTATCCTGACTCAAGGTGGCCCTGAAGGGTGTTGGAGTCTCCCACAGGCTTTTCAACGACCGGTTGGTTGGGAGAAGAGGGGCAACGATTTCCTCAGAGCCTCCTCTGGGTGGGCACAAAGCTCCACCTTTGTGTTATCCACACACTGCTTACTGATATATTTCTGCCATACGAGACTCTTATAGGAGCTGAGACACATAAGGAAGAGCGTTTCTTCAATGTGGGGTGGTGGATTTAAGCCATTGAGAAGGTTTCTGATTTCTTCTTTTCTTCCCATTTGCAAGTCCATCCAAGTAATGATGGTAGCCTATAGGTAGCCTCACTGCCTTGGGGGCACTTGCAAAGCCACGGTACGCTGCCTCTGACACTGGGATATGGAAATGACAGCCAAGCTGGTCCACTCTAGAAGCCACCCGAGTCTTAGGTTCCACTGGAAAATACATCATCAGTGAATGTAACAGGGAAACCAACGGTGGCAAAAAGAGCTTGAAAGTACCAGGGGTTTCCCAAAGAATGCATGGATCTCGCCTGGAAGGAGTACAGGTAGGGGGCTTCCTCTCGTGCACTCTGGACATGCTTTCAGGAGAGATCAGTCAGTGGGGAAAGCCATGCTTGGCAAAGTGGCAAGGCAGTGAAAAGGAGGAAGACCCTTGTCATGATGGGTTGGCACATGGCTGCAGCAATTTGCTCTAACATAACCCATGAGAGGGTGGCACAGTGCCTGGTAAGCAGTGTATCCTTCTCTGTTTCAGGGCTCACTGGCTTCATGGTGCCTGAGAACAGCGGCAGCACTTGATTCCTTTTTATGAACTGTCTTTGTATGGAATCTGGGAAACCTATGCCCGATGTGGTTTCTCTGGAGTGCTCCTAACCTTCCCCAGGGCCGTGGCTTCTCAGATCCAGACAATACGATGCAATGTGAAATGAACAGCAGATTCTCTTCACATCCCTCACACTCTGTCAAATTCTCATCCTGAGCCCAAGAGCAAAGCCCTTCTCTCACATCTTCTCTTAAAATGAGCTTCTCGAGTGCCTTGTGATACTGCACGTGGCATTAGCAAGTACAGGGAGATGGTCTTCTACTCTGCACATGTGAACAACTTCCTAACTAAGAAAGCCCCTGTAGTGTAACCACCATAGCCAGCACATAAGGGACAAAATAGCTCACCTTCTCGGGTCGGGGGGGGAAGAGGGGGAGCATCACACCATTGCGTTCTCTTATATCTGTCACTCAGATGCTTAGAAAACAAACCCTGAGCTACCACTTCATCAAACAGTCCCTGGATGAGTCAACCCTCCCCTTGCCCAGCTCTCTCTGATTGCATGTACAGGGAACCATGGTAACCCTAACCCACCCCCTTTTCCCTCTCCTTCCCTCTGTCTCTCTCTATTCGTTAAATTGGATAATTTATATTGATCTGTCTTCAAAACCATTGACTTTCCTGCCATCTACAATCTGTGCAGTGCTCATCCATTTTATTTCTTTAGAAGAGTCTTAGTTAGATTCATGGGGAAATTGAAACAAAGTACTGAACACACCCCTCTACCCCATGATTGCCCCAAGTATTTTGAACATCCCTCAGCACGGCGCAGGGGCCTCGGATTGCACACTGGGTTGCTACCCTCAAGGTGACCAGTTTGAATTCACCTGCTGCACCCCAGGAGAAGCCTGAGGCTTTCTGTCGCTGCTACAACTTGTGTCGTAGGTGCCCTTGTGCCATTGAGTCAGTCTCAACCCATAGCGGCCGGGCCCTGGGCACAGCAGAACAAAGCACTGCCCAGTCCTACTCCAGCCTCCCAGTCATTGCTAGGCCTGAGTTGAAGCCATTGTAGCAATCCAACTCATTGCGGGTTTCTCTCTCTCTCTCTCTCTCTCTCTCTCTCTCTCTCTCTCTCTCTCTCGTTGTCCCTCTACTTTACCAAGCACAAAGTCCTACTCTGGGCTCCGGCTTCTTCTGACAAGATTAGCAGACTCAGAAATCTACAGGGGCATTTCCACCCTCCCTACAGGCTCACGTCTAGTCAGCATTGACCTGCTGTCAGAGAGGGAGTGTTGCTTTTGTAGCTTGTTTTGGTTTGTTTTAGAATCATTTCGCTGTGGCAGTGGGCTAGCCAGGGTTGTTATGCTGCTTCAAGTCCCTGCTTTACTGAGATTCCCTTCACTCGTATCAAATATTTAGCTTTTGGTTGTGGCCATGTTGATGGTTGCTGGAAGGCAGGTCAGGTGGCTTGTGGAATGTCCCTTAGCTGTGCTCCGTCTGGTGGTTTCCTCCTCGTTAGATGTGAGCCCTGGGTTTGGGGGGAGATGACCACTGAGGAAAATGGCAGTTCTGCTCTGTCCTGTCTAGATATGCCATCCACGCCTTATTACCTTTCTCACTTATTGCCCGTGGTCTATGAGCTGAGGGAGTGTTCAGTCATTTGGCGACAGGGTATATCTGAGTACCCTTCTGTGGCACGTTGATCACGTCATTGACTATCTATCTGGGCACTTGTTTCATGTGGTATTTGACCATTTAGAGATTAAAATGAACAGACTGGAGCTCTTTCTCCAGTAACTGAATTGGCACGTAGTAGGGCAGATCCAAGGACGGGTAGCCACAGCCTCTCGGTGTCTGCAGAGCCAACATCTCCCCATGGTGCTGGGTGATAAGGAACCGACATCTTTCCTCCTGACTCTGCCGCACCCTCAGCAACCCTAGCTCTGGTGGGAAACAGGTCTGCCTCCACGTGATCTTGGTTGCCCTCCATTAGGCAGCGGCAGGCCAGGACAGACAGATGGGGTCCAGCTCAATGGGAATGCTTATAGGTAGGTCACAACAGAAACCAACGGGAATCAAGAAAGGAAGTGGAGAATAATCGGTCCAGGGAGGAACACTCACTGAAGGGCTCTGAACGTTCACCTGCACCCATTTGACATCTTCAGGGACCTTCCTAGGACTTGAAGCAGAACTCAGAGGTCAGAGACTCATGGGAGAACGGTGTGCCACCAGCCTGCCCAGCGCCTGAATGACAGAGTGACTTTCCTGAGGTGGGCTGGCTGAGTACGGTGCTGTAATGCTCTCTTTACTGCGTCCCTGGCATCTGTCCCTCACGCTCTCTGCCTGGCACATTGGTTCCTAGGCCACACTAGCGATCCACAGTTCCCTTCTGTCGCTTAATGAGTAGATAGTGTCGAGGCTGGTTCCCCAGTTCCCATGAGGAAAAGGGACTTGGTTAACCCAGCACTCCTCCAGAAGACGGGCTGCAAAGCCTCTTTTCTACTGGCTCTGACCTGTCACTCACTTAGCTTTCGAACAGGTCCCAGTGAATGCCTATGTGTCTGCCAGTGGGAATTTGGGGTAATTTCTAATGATAAAAACAATGTGAAGAAGATTCCTCAAGACCATGACATCCTTTTGAATCCTTGTCAGCTCCTAGAGGAGGGGAAGTGTTCAGGGGACCTTGTGCCACCAGCGTTCCTTTGTGTCACTCTTCCTCAGGAGCACACTCATGAGAGCTAATGATATTAAGTAGTCACACACTTCAACCATACTTAGAAACTACCATCGATTCACTGGTCTGTTTTAGCCTCATGTTTTATTTCCGTTGCTCACATATTTGATGTGTGCCATGAATTTTGAAAATCAGTATGCTAAGCAAATAATCCAAGACGCAAGAGTACATGAAGAAAGCAACATCAGAGTCAGAGGAAAGCTCATTAAAACCTGTAGCAGTTGTGATGCAACTGTTCTTGCTAAAAGTGAGGAGGGCTTGACGCACTTGCTGGTGACACTCCAAGGATCTAGCCTCCAGTATGGAGTGCAAGTCAATGTAAAGAGCGCCAAAATGTTCTCAGTGGGAGCACCAAACGCCATCATGATAACCAACCATCGAGCCGGTGGAAGTAGCCCCGGGTTGTATGGTGATCCACCATGCACACGCATGGACGCAGCAGTCAAGAAGCAAAGAGTGTGGTGTTGCTGGAAGCCCACTTGTTCCCCAAATCTCTGCAAGGTCTCTTTCGAGTGTTAAAGGGCAGACGTGTCATTTTGAGGACTGACGTATGACCAGCTCAAGCTATGCTATTTTCAATCGTCTTCTGTACATGTAAGTGATTGATAATTGATCAGAAGAGGGGAATGGATGCTTTGGAATTAGGATGTTGGCAAAGAAGATTGAAACTGGAGCACACATGCTGTCTTGGAAGAGGAACAACCCAAATAAATGCTACATAGCAGTGAAGAGAGTCAGAAGTGGTTCCAAGTACCTTGGAAATGTTAGCACAAGAGGCCAGATCCAGACGAGTCCTTGTAGGAAGACATCATGCCTGCCAAAGTACACCCTGTATGAAAACATGCTCAATTCTCCACTACTCTTTTCATGCCATGCATGGTCTCCTCTATTTTCAGAGATCTCATTTTTCTTCCCAAGGTGAAATCTATCCACCATGATCCTCTTGAGTTGCTCCACTAAGAAATAAACAGAGACAAAGAGCAGAGATATGAACAATGAAAAGCAAGACCCACAACTGAAGAAATTGCAAATGACATGTGTTGGCTACCTCTCTAGTTTGCTGCCAGTGTTTTCAGAGGAAGGATTCTGGAACAGGGAGGACCTTATTAGTAGGGCGGCCACAAACCCAAATGCAGTTCATTTTCTTAAAAGGACACTCTAGTAGGTTTCTTCTTGGCCATTATCATTGCCATTAACACTCAGTAACATTCTTTATGGACATTGTAATTCTAACTAAGGATGTGTTTTAGCCTAAAGTTATTTAGAGGTTCAGTTGTTTTGTCATTGCATGCTCTTCCTACTTGACCCTGACCCGGAGCATACCAGAAGAGAGCAGAAGAGAGAGGTAGGGATATTCCAGCCTACCTTATTCCATGACCCTCCAACACCCTCTCCTCAATGAATGTTCCCATGTCCCTGTGTCCCCCAAGTTAGCATATCCAGAAACTTCCATGGCAGAATGACCATGATGAAGGAGACTCATTGATCCCTCCTTCTCCTTTTCCATGCTAGCATACCTCTCTTATGACAGATGATAATGTAATAGCCACATGATGTCGGCTAACATGAGGGCAAGGGAGGGGGAGAATGAATGGATTAAGGAAGGAAGGAAGAAAGGAAAGAAGAAAGGAAGGGAAGAAGGAAGGAAGGATCATTTAGAGTTTCAACTTCCAATCCGTCATTCGATCCTACGTATGGCTAATCTGCATCTGGCGGTGATTTCATTTCCATGCATTGTCCTCATTGCACGTCTCTGAACTTTTGACTGACTGGGCATGAACTGGGTCTGCCCAGATAGTCTGAGGTGACCAGGCCTTTCGATTTTTGGAATGGATATGAGGCATCTGTGACCCTGGAGAACCTATTACTTCAGCTGGAGCTCGTATAAATTCAACACATAAAGAATTCTAGACTTGTTGTCACTGAGTATTCAGGAGTCTAATCACCACTTAGAAGCTACTAGAAATACATTTCTGATTGAAGGAGAGGCCCCCAGCTTTTGATATACTGTTCCTCCCAGTTAGTACAACAGTTCTCTGAAGGTGACCTTCATGAGGATGAGGGAGGGCATGGACTCGGTACCAAAGGGGGTATTGCACAGCAGACACTTTGTCTCCCAGAGATAACAGGGCCATGTTTGGGACTGGACACTTTGGAGAAACACTGGGGTAGGCAGTGGAGGTGCAGTATGGTTTTTAGGAACTGCTTTTGAAGTCAACTCCTAGAGACCTGAGTAGGGTCACCATGGAGGCTGCAGGACAGCATGTGAATGTGAGAGAGCTGGAAACTTCCACACAGCTGTAAGGCATCACTTTTTGGTCCTTTGATGTCTCCAGGTCACTCCAACAATTCGGAAGTCTTGTCTGCATGCAAGTCATGAGTCCAGAAAGAAAGACAGTGATAAGTACCAGAGGTAGCACTTGGGGTGGTGGACAGGGTTGATGTTGTGAGACCAAAATCTGTCCTTTATCTTGTTTGTCTTGCTTAATCTTATTTTTTATCTCTTTTGCTTTAAAATTATCTCAGACAATGCATGCTGTGTGTGAACGGGAGCTTTAATGAGATGTCCACTCTGTCATCTGTCAGCCCTACTGAGCTGCATTAGCAACTTCATCTCCAAACTGCCTTCTCGGCTTGTTCTTCGCAGGCTGGAAGGGGAGAGCCTGGGGACACTGGCTGAGCTGACCTCAGCCCTGTGGTTGCCTTTTCTCTTCTCTGGGTGACTCCCCATTTTGAGTGGAGGACTCAAATCTAAGTTAGCTAGCTGGCCGTGATAGCCATATTGAGTTCTGATTGGCGAATCTCTAAAATGAAATGCGGCTATTTTAAGATGTGTGTGCATGTGTGTAAGTTTGCTTTTACCTTATCCTGCCAACCCAGATGCCATTTTTTGATGGCTTGATTTAATATTTTATTTTGTACTATTAAATACTTTAAGACTGTTAATAGCTAGATTAAATTGAGATATTTGTGATAGGATACCATCACTACTTTATTTTTTTCTTTAAAAAATCATTTTATTGGGGTCTCATACAACTCCATCACCATCCATGAAGCCATCCATTGTGTACAAAGCACATTGTACACTTGTTGCCATCATCATCCTCAAAACATTTTCCTTCCATTTAAGCCCCGGGTTTCAGTTCCTCATATTTCCCCCTTCCCCATGAACACTTGATAATTTATCATTTCTTATTATTTTGTCATATCCTATACTGTCTGAAGTCTCCCCTTACCCACATCCCTGCTGTCTGTACCCCAGAGAGGAGGCCATATGCAGATCCCTGTAATGGGCTCCCCCTTTCTATTACACCTTCCCTCCAGCCTCCTGGTATTGCCACTCTCACTGCTGGTCCTGACGGGATCATCCATCCTGGATTCCCCATGCTTCAGGTCTCCATTTGCATCAGCGTACATCCTCTGGCCCAGCCGGATTTGCAAGGTAGAATAAAATAGTCCCAGCTTTACACAGTCTTGTAAGCACATTTAGCCTGGAGGAGGCCACTTTGGTGTGGCCAGCAGGACTTGGCCCCATGCTGTGAGAAAGACACAGTGCCCAAGTCTTTTATGTGAAGTCACAGAAAGTAGTTAACATCCCTACATGATTATTTTGATTCATGCTTTGCAGCGATCCTTTGAAAGTCTTCTCAAAAATGGCATTTCCAGGGGGCAAATTGTCATGGCTTTCTCAAGGAGGCCCCAGCCCTTAAGAAAAATGGGCACGATTAGTTAAAGGTTCCATTTGCCAGTGGGCCAACTCCTGCAGGAGAAGGGCAGTGTAGAAAAACCACACTATTGCGATTGGCCATTTGAGCAATTTTCCTTGATGTCAACAGTAAAAAGTTCTATAACTCTCTGAGATACCTTTCAACATCTTTTGGTGTGACAGTTTCTTCATAAATGAACTGAAGAAGTCAAAGAGTTGAACAGAACCTTTCAAAGGGCAGCCCCAGAAGGCAAGTGAAGTATTACAGCGAAGTATGTGAGAGTTTGAAGTTAGAAATCCCACAAGGGAAACAAGGAAGAGACAATGGCTTATAAAAAATGGTTCTTCTGGTCAAAACCCTCTGTCACCTCCACCACATAACCTCTCCCCCTCCCCACCTTTTGGCATGAGTCTGGAGAGGAAGGTCTGCGGAAATCACCAGAAGGATCCACTTGTGAGTAATTGTTAACAGCTTTCATGGTGATTGCCACCTGCTGGATCTAAAAGGGCCCTCTGAGAAGCAGGAGAGGGGATTTCACTACCAGCGTGAGCCAGGAGTAAAGGGGGACCTTTGGACCCCAAGATCCCTGTGCTATGTGCCTCTTCATCCAGAAAACGGCTTCAGCAGAGGAACAGCAAGAGAACCAGATGCCAGCGCAGAGGGCACAGTGCTGGACTTCGCAGCCCACAGAGCAAGGCAAGGTGAGTGCTTTGGCCTTCGGGGCAAAGGGTTGGCTTGTGGAGTGAGGTGCCTTGGCATTCATTGGGGAAGCTGGGCTCGCGGACACATGGAGGTTGGGGCTGATGCTTTCTGAAAGAGGCTTACAGCAGTGTGGCATGCACTTTTGGGATTTCTCAGCAGCCCTGAAAGGACTTGGTAACATGCCGTGATGGAACAATGGTACCTTCAGCATTTTTCACCTGGATCACCACCTATTAACTCCTTTAATTAAACCCTGTGAGTTCTGGAAAAACTGTAATCATGGCAGTAGAACAGTAGATGCATGATTCCCCTAAACAATTAATGAATAAAAGTCACCTTGTAAACATGTTAGATTCCTGACTCCCCCTCCAGAGCAGGCTGGGCCCTGGCAACCAGCCACTGTTCCCGCTCCCGGGTGTCGGGGTGTTGGGCGGGTCAGCAGCGGGTAGGAGCGGTGGACTCGGCTCCTACACCTGGTTTGCAGGGATCGCTCGGACGGCTGCAACCAGCCGTGGTCACGGTTGTGCTTTGGCAATGTTTGTTTGGACTCATGATGCCTCTGCGGGGACTCCTTGTGCACAGCAGCCTACAACTGCCCCACAGGGTTGCCCAGGCACTGACCTCTGAGAAGCAGATGGCCAGGCCTGTCTCAAGGTGGTTCTGGGTATGTTTGGAGTCACCTTTTCCTGGTAGCTGAGAGCTTACCAGGTTGTTCTGCCTCAGGGAGCCTCCTCTCTGGAGTAGACATGAGCTTGCGAAACCAACGGAGTTCTCGAATGGAAATGCTCTCAAATGGAAGGTCACCTCCTGGCTGCCTTCCTGGGTTTTAAAACCAGCCTTGATTGAGAGACAGCTGCGTCTACCTGGATGAGTAGAGACCTGAGTCTAAAAAGCTCATGAACAACAATTTCAGCTGCAGCTATTCCCTCACCCTGGTGGGAAGACAGAAGAGCAATGAAAAGCAAGGACATATGGACACAATTAGCCAGGGGATGGGCAGGAGGGCGGGTGAGCCAACAGACCACATGGACATCTGTCTCTAGGCCCTTGGGACCAGAAGAACAAGCTGGTGTCCAGCTACCACTGTCCACTGTTTTGAAAAGGACCCCTTTAGAAGGTTCTGGCTAAAGTAAGGGAAGCGTGTGATTCAAAACCCAAATCATAAAAGAGGCCAGACCTACAGGCTTGAGAGACCTGGTGGCGCTCCGAGACTGCGGTCCCCATCCGCCTGCCGGGTCTCAAACTGAGGTTGTGCCTGCGGCTCCTATTTCAGCTAAACAACAGGCAGTGTGGTGAGGATAACTGTCCCACCGGTGAGGTGCACACCCTTAAGAATATTTCACCATCTGAGACAGAAAGGGGCAACATTTATCCAAGATCCAGTTGCAGGAGGATTAGGAGAGGGAGGGAGTGGGCAGAGGAGCCAGAGAAGAAAGCAGCGTATGCAAGCTCATGGGGACGGCTTTCCAGAGGAGGCCTGGTTGGCATAGACCTTGGTTGGAAAGGACTGAAGGTGTCATTCCCCCTTCCTGCACCAGGCACGCCCCCTGCCCTGTACCTGCCATGCTCCTGACTTGCACCCCTCACTTTCCCCTCACCCTTGTCCCCACACCTCCCCGTCACTCCCCAACCCTGCACCGCCACCTATTGAACTTCATCAATTCCCCTCGCCCCTCGGGAATCTGTACTTTACAAATTACTGTATTGCCCTTTCTAAGTACCTGGAGAGGCACACCAGGTTTGATAAAGTGGCAGATCAGCTAAAAAAAAGGGAGGGCAAGTGGTGAGGTCCCTGATGAGATGACTGGCACAGTGGCTGCCACCAGGCTCAGATGGCAGCGGGGGGTGGGGGTGGGGGGAGAGCGCTGACCCCGGGCGGTGTCTTCTTCTGCCGCACACAGGATTCCCCCCCCCACCACGGCCCCTATCAGTATCTATTCTAAAACACCCTTCTTCCCACACCAGTCTTGGACCAAATATTATGTAAGTTTCTGGTTGATTCATATTCCATTTTCTCCCTTCCTTTTAAGATAAATATTCTAGCTTCTTGGGTTTTAATGTAGACTTAGCTGCTGTAGGAGCTTCATGTAGTCATTTCCCTAACTAATATGCACATTTAATCATCGCTCTCTTGTCGAATAGTGGAACGCCCTCTGACATATTCTTGTTTCCTCCTTTCCCCACCACCACCGGGCCTGGCGTTGACTTCCATTGGCATCGTAACTGTCTGACTGCTCCCACCTGCTCTTCAAAGCAGCAGAACCTGCTTGATTGTGATTTTTAGACTACAAGTTCTAGGTCATTGCATTGTCTCTCTCTACAGTTTCCACCTTTTCTCTGAGCATGTCTGTCATCATTTCAATGTAGGCTGACAACGCAGCATCCCTAACCTCAGTCTGCAGGATGTGTCCTGGGAGTCCGCAGCATTGACTTGCTCATGGCCTAATGCTTCATCTTAGTGAAATACTATGGATGGGTGTGCTATTGTTCACCCTCCAAGAATCATCTCTAGCACAGGGAATGCCCTGAGGTAGAGCTGCCAGGGACAAGCTGGACCCCCAGGAAATGTGGACTTCAGATAAATGATGAATGGATTTCCCATGCCATGATGAACCTAAGGGTCATGCATGAACTCCAAATTAGTCTCCTCTGAAAATCTAACCAAACTCGGCCTCCTCTGTTGGGATTCCCCAAATCTGCGTCCCTTCCCAGGACAGCACCTGGGAAACATCACTCAGTCCTTCCAGGGCTGCCTGCTTAGGCTCCACTGTCTCCCTCATCTCCTCATCCCTGGGGAGCCCTGTGAATACCCATCAGGTCTCTGCTTCCTCACAAGTCATTGTCACGGGCAACTGGTGCATGCTAGCCTTGTGGGTGTCCCACACTGTAGTATCCGCCCTGGAATCTTCCTCTATTCCTTACTCCACTCATGAGAAAGCCACATTTCACAGCCTTATGTCTGAGCTTCTCTCCCGTATTCTGTTCAACTTGTTCAACTTTTATCCCACCAGCTGTGCTGGGCAGTTAAACTTTATGTCAACTGGAACATGTGTGAAAGTGACAGATGGGTCCCAATGGGGAGAACAGAGATGCCAGGAGCTTCTCTTCCCCCTTTTCTCCCTTCACCTTTCTGCTTATCTGGATTCTGTGTCTACCTCGTGGGGCAGTCCCCTGTAGGCTTCCATCCCTGGGAGCTCTCCACATGCTGCCATGTTCCCAGGGAACGTGGATCCAGGTGACTACACCCACCAGCTTGTGATTTCTCTACCTCCCTCTTCACCAGCTCCGTGAATTTGGAGAAGGCTCTGTCTAATGTGGGCTCATAACCCGAGTGCGACTGGTCTGGGGCATCTTCTTAATATCAAATTAATTCTTGATATAAATGTCTTTCTTGGACACATGTCTCACTGTTTTTGTTTCTCTAGACAACCCAGCCTGATGTTGCCATTGGAATAAAACATGCTGATTTTGTACCTATGGGACTGGGTGAGGTTGTAGGTTAGGCCTTGGGATTCCAACCACTAGATTGGGGTTCAAATCCACCACTAAGGCCTGGCGAAAGACGAGGCTATCTGCTCCCATGATGACTGAGCAGCTCAGAAACCCTAAGAAATAGTTCTACTTGACCTTGCAGGCTTCCTCTGAGCTGAAATCCAGTTGGCAGCAGTGGGCCTGGTTTGGGTTTCAGTTTTCACCTTTGGACCAAGCTGCCTCCCCTCTTGACACCTGTTTACCTGTACCGTCTACCTCAGGTGCCCTCTGACCTTTCACATGAAGAGTTAGATTTAAAGGTGGTGTGACAACCCCAGGTGTGCCAGAACAAAATGGTGCCCCAAAGGGAAGACAGCGACTGTCTTCTCAGAAACTAATCACCAGGTGCCTGGTTTAGCAGTGGGGCACACGGGTCATCTCCACCCTGCCTGCCCTTAGGACTTCCCACCCACCCCTCGTGAAAGGACCCTTCTGCTGCAGAGGTGGTCCCCGTCTCTCACACCCAGCATCTTCTGCCACGTTTCATGCTGCATTGCTACTTGCCCTCAAGGGGAAAACCATGTTTTATGGGGTCAGAGGATAGGCCCTGTTGTGGGAGCGCTGATCAAATAGAAGCCATTCAACCAAATGCTGGAATTGAACAGGAATTGGCAGCCACCACTCAGTAGACTAGCTCCCCTGGGGAGATGGTAACCCAAAGAGTCTAGGGGTCAAGGAGGACCCCACAGAGCAGAGTAGAGGCAGAGGGTGTACAGTGCAGGCGGGAGGTTGCAGGGCCCATAGTGCAAGGTAGGAGCTGGATGTGGTCACAGGTTTCACTGAGCAGGATGGGGGCCAAAGAGAGCCCCATGCAGAGTGGAGCCTTGGCACGTGCTCAAGGAACTGCTGTTGTGAAACGTGAAGTTCTGGGGCTGGGCCAGGCTGCTTCAAGGGAGGGACAGGGCAGTCATACTGAGGACTGGGTGTCTGTGCTTCAGGGTTTCCATGCTTGGAAACCTGTCCCAGCCCTTCATCTCACACCTTACCTACCCCCCCCCCCCCGGATGCTGTTGCCTTCTGGCTCAGCACCCCAGAGGGTGCAGGTGGGTAGGGAGCAAGGTGTGGCCTCATCAAAGGACCCTCAGCACCCCCATCCCTTCCTGAGTGACCAAAGGCAGGAGTAGGACCTGCACACCTTTGATCTACTGGCTGAGGTCTGGCGCAGCCTGCCATTTCCGGCTGGTGCGCTGTCTCTTGAGTTGCTATAAATCAATTTGCAGGGACACTATTTATTCCTCTCTCCAAGACAATTTGCCAGAATGAGGTCAGAAAGAAAGATTAATATGACACCAGGCTCTGCAGCAAGAAGAGAGGCATTTTACAATTAGGGTCGAGTCTCAGAGGGGCAGGCACTGCTGCTTGGCCAGAGAGGATGAAGTCCACCATCTTCCCCTAGCCAACCAGGACTCCCATTCTGTCTACAAGGCCTGGGCGATGCTGCCCAGTGAGGGTCATAGGCCCAGGAAATGCAAAACCCCAGCTCAACACCAATGTGACTTCTTTGAGCCTCGGTTTCTCCCTCTAGAAAGAAGCACAGGCCATAGGGTCTTGTAAGACAGGTGGGAGGTGGACATCGATCACACTGGCCATGTGATGAACCTGGAAAAATGGTGCCAAAGGCGCCTGTTCTCTGGACAAGGAACCACGGCATGGGTGCTTGGAGTTGGGGCTATGGGCCAGATGTGCACCCTTTGAAACTCTTCCAAGTGAATTATATCATGCACTTAAAAGGAAAGCAAAGCAAAATGTTGCCCTCAGCAGGAGGGAAAAGGGGCTTCTGAGTCACTTGGAGATGGAACCAAAAAAATGAAGCCCAAGTTCACTGCCCTCCAGGGGACACTGAGTCACAGTTGACCCCGTAGGTCATCGGAATTCTGCCCCGGTGAGTTTCTGAGCCTGTGACTCTTCACTGGGTAGGCAGCCTCCTTTTGTTCTGCAGAGCAACTATGGATTTGATCTGCTGACTGTGTGGTTCAAAGCCATGGCTGCTCCTTACAGATGGGGGCTGGGGGAGATTCTGAATCACACCACTGAGAGACAGCAGAAGCCAGTCTGAGAAAGCTCCTCCCTGCAGTTCTCCCACCACAGTCCAGGATGGAAAGGAAGACCCGCCTGATAGGGCAGGGCCGGGAGCAGAAGCAGGGAGAGTAGGCCGAACAGAGCCAGTGGCAATCCCTGTGCACCTTCCGTTTGACCATTGACATGGTCAAAACCCAGGGCCGAGTGGGGCACACGGATGCACCCTAACAAGCACTGGGGCCTGTGGTCTGCACCAGTGTCTCTCTGCCTGTCCACCCAGGCAGCGTGGGAAGGCTGTAGGCTGGTGAGAAGCTCTGTGTGTGTGGTGGGGGTGGGGTACTCTGAGGCCTTAACCCAGCCCGCCTGCCAGCCTAAAGCTGCTCTCAAAAATAAAGTCTATTTTTATAAGATGATAATGCACTCCAAGCATCAAGTGGCTTTATGCTATCCTCATGACATGTCTCAGAGGACTTGAGACAGAGCGCAGAGCTGGGCAGCCCAGGAGAAAGAGATCACAAAAGGACTTAAGATCCCCAGGGCAGCAGATGACCCAGCTTAACCACAGGGGGCCATGTGCTCTCCCCCACTCCCACCGCCCCACCCCTTGCCCCCCATCAGACGATCCCTGACAAGTGAGAGCACCATATGGGGGTCAAGACCAGTGAGGAGTCTAGTGCCACATTTATGCCATAGTTCACCTCTGTCCCCAAACCTGGTCATTCCTATGCAGAATGACCTCGGTCAAATAGGTCTTCTGGACTGAAAACCATTGTGGGCTCAGGCAGCCTCTTCTTCCTCTCCTCGAGATGCTAATGGGTTTGAACCACCGACCTTACAGTGAGCAGTCCAGTGCTTACTCTAGAGCGTCACCCTGGTTCCTCCCTGCAGTCAGGGCTCAAAAATAACCAAGGCAAACCCACTGCCCTCAAATCGATTCTGACTCATAGCGACCCTATGGGAGAGGGTGGACCTGCCTCTGCATGTTTCTGAGGCTGCCCTTCTCTGTTTCCTCCCAGGGAGCTGCTGGTGGCTTGAAACTGCCTAACATAAGGTCAATGACCAAATACAGAACCACTGGGCTGCGGCAGCTCTTTTCCTGCAGCCTGAATGTTTCTAGGGACAAGGAGTGGCATTTCTCACTGCCCTCCCTTGTCATTCTGGACAGCTAGGCCGCCTGTCTTTCCAGGTAGAGTGGGAGTCTTTGACCTCTACGGCCCAGTGGCTCTCAGGGCAGGGGGCAGGGTGTCCTCCAGCCCTCATGGCTCTCATTCACCAGTGATTTGGGGGAGCTGCACCAGGGAGGCAGATAAATCAAACACACACTCAGAGATCCTAACAAATTATAAATCTGAGAACTTGCTCAAAATGGTTATTCAAATCCCTGACAATGACGCAGCTGCCAATCAACCGATGTAGAGGAATGACCCTCTCCCTATAATGACTGTGGGAGTGGGAGTGGAGGTGAGAGGGGAGGATCCCCAGGTCTCAGTTGTCTTCTGTGGAGGCCCCCACAGGGCTGGAGACAGAAACATGGGAACTCAGGAATCATGAGTGTTCCAGTGCATATGGGCATGACCTAGTGCTCTCCCCTCAGACACAGGAGGGGAGAAGAGGATGAGGGAGGGCAGGCAGCTTGACCTTGGTGTCTGTGCAAGACCCAAGCCCCCAGGACAGGCAGGTGGTCATTGTCAAACTCTAGAGGTTTCTTGCTTGTCCGTGATGCCATGATCCTTCCAACACCTTCCTAAGAAAATGCCTGGGCTGGTGGGTGGGGTTTCTCACTCCATTTATCTTTCATTGGGACTCATATTTCTGGGACAGTGACTGTAACCAGTCCATGAAGCCCTTCTTCAGGAACTGGTCCCTCTTGACCACATGTCTGAAGAATGTGAAATGGAATCTCACCTTCCTGGCCACTAAGGAGCATGTTGGAGGTCCTTCTCCCAAGGCAGACTCGTTTGGTCTTTGAGCAGTCCCTGGTACTTTCAATCTTCTTCACTAGCACCACAGTTGAAGTGCTTCCATTATTCTTCAGTCATCTTTATTCAGCGTCCAACTTTCACATGCATGTGAACCAATGGAGAATACCGTGGCTTGGGTCACACACACGTTAGTCCTCAAAGTAACATAACATCCTTGATAGTCAACACTAAAGAAATCTTGTGCAGCTGATTTCAGGCTCCCCACCTCCCTGTTGAACTGCCTCTCAACTCCTCCATCTGAGAGTACACATCAGCCCACCTGACGTTGGTAAGGGGACTTCCAGGGCCATTGTTGTTTGCAAGTGCCATCATAATAGCTCTTTGGAACGCGTTTCTCCAGTCGGTAAGTCTGGATGATCCAAATACCCACTAAGGTAGCCCTGAACTCACAGCCTTCCATATCCCACAATAGCCATTGGCAGGAAGACAGCAGAACATATTAACATACCTCTGTGGACTCTGACTCAAGGCAACCTCATGCATAGCAGGGGTGAGTCATTTCCTGACCTCAAACCGTCTTCTTGACTTGAGTCTACTGAACCCGTGCTGCCTTTGAACCTCAGTGCTCAGCTTCCAGCCCTCTCAGGCACTATAGTTTGTTGTGATTCACAGACTTCCATTGGCTCTGACTTGCAATTCCATCACCTAGCCTCCTTTCTCAGTCTTTTCTTAGTCCAACCTGTCTCACCTTGACTGGTCTTTGTAGTGCAGGGCCAATGTCCATCATCAGAGCAACATGCAGGCCAGCAAACTGACAAAGGACAAAGACGCCTCCTCGTGATGAAAGGTGGTGGGTTTGACACAGAAAGAGTCTGAGTCAGATTCTCCAGAAGAAATACACAAACATGCCATGCCAGGTGTGCATGAGTACAGGGGGCAGGCGCAGGAAGGACACAGAGGCCTCGGAGACTCACATCCTTCTTATGCCCAGCTCAAGGAGGAGCTGTTTGGTAAAGCTACGGCCTAGGGATTCTACTCAGAGCAGGTTTTCCACTCTCATTTCTCCTGTGGAAAAACAAACAAATAGAACAAAAACCAGGGCACATCCAGATCATCTCGCTAGACCGTGAGATAAACTCAAAGTAGGTATAAGCCACCTTGAGGCTCTTCTCAGTATGGTAGGCCTACATTAGAGAAATGACATAAAGATCTAAAAAAAAAGGTAATCAAAGATTACCTGGAGCAAATGAAAGAGAAGCCGACTCTGCACATAACCACCCAAACGATGTCTATGCACACAGTCTGTGCCAGATGGTTTGCACAGGAATCAAATTGACTACAGCTGTGCAAAGAGGCAATGGAGAAGCTCAAAATGATCAGTCACGACAAAGCCAGGGGCTAACTGCAGAACAGGCCATCAATTACTCATACGGGAGTTCAAGCTGAAGTAGAAGGAAATCAAAGCGGACCCAGGAGAGTGAAAGCACAACTTTGAAGGTATCCCATCAGAACCAAAGCACATGGGAAGGAGAGGTTTGATGCATTGGACATTATTGACTGAGGAACAGAGGGCAGCAAGGGTATCAGGAGTGCTCATTCTGAAGAAAGCAAAAGGTCATTAAAATACCAGAAAGGATGAAAAGACCAAAATGGATGTTGGACGAGACCTGGAATTCTCCTGTGAGTACAGAGTGGCCAACATCCTAAAGTGAAAGGAGTAGAATAAATGGTGAAATAATAAGCTGCTCGAGGGCAACTTAGGTAGAAGAGGTTAATTATCAAAATGCCATGTGCAGAGAACTGAACTTCAAAAAGGCAAATGCCAGTATCCACTTGGCATCTCCCAAGCTGATATAACTGAAGAAAAAACAATCGAGCCTTGATTCAATATTGAAGTACTCTATGGACAAAATATTGAACGGAGCAGGAAGCATTAAATGACTGAAAGACAAGGAGGAAGATGACATGAGGGGGGAAAGAAGAAGGAGGTGGAGCTGGAGAGAATACATAAAATCATCCCCAAAAATGTGTTTGATATTCAGCCACTTCAGCAGACAGGACATGCTGCAGGACAAACGTTACTCAAGGAAGAAGTACAAGTCACGTGAAAACTTTACGACAAACATGGTCCCAGAAACAGAACATCAATTAAGATGAATCAACAAGTAGGTTCAATCCTGGACCCTCTACTCCTCTAAACATTTTTGGAAAACAGCCACCTGGCTGACAGATTGAAAAAGACCCAAATCCATCCCCATTCCAATGAAAAGCAATCTCTCAAAATATGACAATGATTGAATAATGTATTATCATATTTTTCCAAACTGTTTCTAATGATAATTTGAAGGCAGCTGCAACTATGCATCAGCAGTGAAGTTGGATCTTATTTAAAAGTAGAGAACAGTTGGATATTTACTCATGTTTCTTGGACTACACAAAGGTATTTGATTGTGCAGATCATAACGAATTATGGACAACCAATTACAGAGAATGGAAATTCCAGAACTTTCTTTGCAGAAACTCTGCATGGATTAAGAGCACAGAACAAGAGACT
>PVJH01009918.1:0-76334 GCA_004026705.1 Nesogale talazaci | reverse complement strand
CATGGATAACACTAGCTTGACCCAATTCAGCAACCCCTTCTTTACCTGCTTCCTTATATTTTAAAAGAGCAGGGAATAATAAGTTATGCCCTAAAGATAATTGTTATTGAAATTATCAAACATGAATAAGTTTTGAAAATAAGATTGTTTGAGTCTCTCTATAAATATCAATTGTCAATTTTAAATGTATGCATTTGGATGTAATGCACTGTATATTACACACCACTTCTGTTGACTTTGTGTAGATTTCATGGCATGAAGGCTGAGAATGAGCGCTATGGATGAGTGCCTGGCCTGACGACCTGTCAATTATGTGTGGACTTGCTGCTTTATGAGAGAGGCAGACATTGCTCCTGGACGTGAGTGGCTGTATTGAAGATTTTTCAGAAAACAACACATCTCTGCCAGGCTTGTGGGAACACATCACAAGTATTTCTCAGTCCAGTTACTTTTTATTTTCTGAAAATGGCACTAAGAGTGAAATTAGCATATGGCCAATTTGCTGAATGCCCAGAGGTTTCTGGATCATGCTGATACATCTTTATCTGCTCATTAGGGTTACGGGATGAAATTTGGTTTTCTTGAGTTTATGCCTATTACTCTTGAAGGATTATAGATAAACAGTTTATTAGAAATATGCTTTACTTTTTTCCCTATGGAATGGATTAGTTAACATTATACTAAAATATATCCTTGGTAAATAAATTAGTCTTTATCTCATTATATTTAATGAATTCTTGATGGGCAGTAAGAAGAAATGATGGTTTATTTACACCTACAATGCTTTCAAAAATTTGCTGTTATAATTTGGTAACATTTAAAATAACATCCTAATGAATAGTATCTCAGTGTGTGTGCATGTGTGTGTGTGTGTGTGTGTGTGTGTATATTCTCCTTCTGGAATATTTAAACTATATACATAGACTTCCTCAATCTTGGAACCAGATTACTGACTAAGACTCCTTTAATGGATTTCATCTGAATGAAATGAAGTAATGTCCTAGAAATAACTTGGGTACTCAGCAATTTTGTACTATTCTGCTTACACCTAAACAACTGTTTGGTTAAAAAGATATTCTCAGTCCTGGCACTAGATCGTCTCGTCCCATGTTATCATCAAAAGTTTGAATTATACTGAGCCTAACTTTTTCCTTACAAAAGGAACACTGGTGGCACAGTGGTTAAACCTAATTCTAACCAACGGCCAGCCGCTCTGAAGGATAAAGGTGTGGTAGTCTGCTTCCCTCACAATGTACACTCTCAGAAATGTTATGAGATAGTTCTACACTAGTCCATAGGGTCACTGTGAGACGTGGCCATGGCAATGGGTGGGGTTCAGAATTTGGATTCTACTACCAGTTCATTCTGCAGCTGTAGCAACCTTTGAACAAGGCAGCAGTCTGATTTTTGTTAGGGGACAAGAGTATTATCTTTATATATTTTTTCTACTCAATTGTTTTTCCTTTACTTCCAATTGTCTGCTCTTGAGTTTGGACCCAACCAAGACTAGAGCCAGAACATAAAGGAATAATCGAAAGGTATTGCATTTTCAAAACAACATGACCAACATGAGAACTACTTAGGGAGGCATACAATCAAATTTTGTTGTTTCCTTTCTCTATTTTACACATATGTATATATGCATATATATGTTTTTAGACACATTGGAGACCTCCCTAGTAGTTACCCCATGCGATAGACTTCTCCTCCAGTTCACCACACATGACCCTTAGCCCCAGTTCCTGTTGCCCACTCTCCACTATTGAAGTGTTATCCTTTCTTTGAAGTAGCCCCTTTGAGCCCTTGTATTTAGGTTAATGGTTTATATAATTTTTAAAACTAAAGGAGATAAACCTTTTATACTTCCGTTCAGTGAGTGAAAAGAGGGGGAGAACCAGAGACCAGAGGGACATTGAATATTATTGCTGAGAAAAAGAAGGAATTGTAAGTTAACTTTTTTCTGATAGTGGGTTGTGAAACTTACTTAATGAAGAGATAGAGAAAAGCAAAACAAAACAACTCAGCAACCACAGCAATATGCCACTTCACAAAGGAGAGGCACGATTTTGAGGCACTTCACTGAGCTGGGGAACCTGAGGCTGCAGGCTTCGAGACATCAGTAAGACTAGCAACTGCACTCCAATCTTTTAAGGCAGATTAGAAAGCTTAGTCAACTGTGGGTACACAGGGGAAGTCTGTAGAGGCAGGATTTAAAGGTCTAAGGAATGCCAGCTCCTGGGAAATAAATTGCAGCACTGGGCTGAGAGAGATAGTTTACAAATGCTGTTAGAGATAGAGATATAAGGAAAAAGTGTCAGGTCATTGATTGCTTGGGAAATGTGAAAATATGAAGTTTGCAAAAATGTTGACTTCCAACTCAAAAAAGTGAAGACAATCCCGAGGCAAAGTTACTATTTGACTTAACATTGTGATTGCACACATCGAGAGTCAAAGTTGAGAACAGAAAAAAATATATGTATGTTTATCATTAATTGAATAAGAGTCCTGATGACACAGTAGATGACATCCTACCTGAAAGAACAGCAATTCAAACCTATCAGTCTATCTACAGAGAAAGGTGCAACTATCTACTTTGATAAAGATTTCTAGCCTTTGAGATCCTATGAGGCAGTTGTCTGTCTTACAGGGTCACTGCAAGTTGAAACTGCCTTTATGACAGTGGGTAGGTATTATTTATAGAGAGATATAATTATATTATTAATTATGCACATATAGTTGATAATCATCTATGTGCATAATCTTTTCCATTGACCTATGAATTTCTTGAAACTCCAGCGTATACCAGTGCATGTGTCTATGTATGCATCTAAGTGTAGAAAGTAAAGGAAGCTCTTCAGATGTAGCTTAGTTACAAAATTAAAGATTCTCCACTGTGCTTCAGAGTGCAGTCGCACGGAAGGAAGGTGATCTGCATATATGGCAAAGTTCTTTATTGTTGGACTTGGGAAACCTAATCATGTCTTGAAAGGAAAATAAGTTTGGATTAAAATATATGAGAAAATAGACAGCTTCATCTGGAAAATATCTCTATAAATGACCTTTCCCCCTTTTAAAATTTTCTGTCATGGTGTCAAAATAATGTTAATACTAATCTGAATAATACATTTGTATCATTTATGAAGGAAGAGAGGAAGTAATCATTTGCTCCTTGAACACCAGAGAAAAGTTCCATGGGGGAAAAAAAACAGAAGATGATAACAGAGTCTAGTGTCTTTGAAAACCGTGTCGTGGGATTTGTGAAGGGAGCAGTCCTTATTTATGGAATACTCCTAACAGTCTGCTTCCAGTTTGGGATTGAACAGTTAGATAGAATAAGCTTAGCTCTTTGAAGAATAATGCATAAGCTACATACTTCTTAGATTGTGCCCCTTGCTTTTGAGTCAATTGTGACTTACAAAGCGCTGAAGGAGAGGGTAAAATGGGTACCCGGCTGCAGTCTTCCCGAGGCTATAATCTCTTTGCAGGCACAGCATTTAAGACCTTGACTTAAATGTTCCATACTCGCAGATGCACTGTGGAGAAGAGACAGGCTCCCATAGAGATGGCAAGTGCGAAAATTCTATGGAGCGGTTCGACAGGGCCATGAGGAGTTAGAATGTAGTCAATGGGAGTGCATTTAGCTTAGTTCTCTCCCCCACCCCCATAGGGGTGTATATGTGCATGTTTCTATCTATAAATATCTCCTTATGTGTCTTCTTTTTTATTTCATTACTCTCTGTCCCTCTTTCTTTCTCCCACGCCACCCCCCTTCCAACCACTCTGTAGCCATTAAAGTCTACTCCTTTCAGTGTAAAAGCCAATCCTTTGCATATTTTCTTTTATGAGGTGATCAATTATTTCATTATTAAAGAAAAAATAGATGCATGCTATTCCATATATTACCGGAGTTTATTTCCACATTCTTTCACAGGTCCACTTTTATTGTTTCCATCTTTTACTGCTGTGGACAATGTTGTGATGATTTGTGTTTTGTTATTTCTTTGGGGTATATGTCAAGTAAGGAGATAGCTGAATCATATTTCTTGTCATGATTGTTTAGACTAACATTGCACTGCTTTACATAGCGGCTACACCAAATCTGCAATATCACCAGTAGTTATGAGGGTTCCAACACCTTCACGTCTCACCAGTATTTGTTAATTTCAGCTTAAATCTAGCTTTGTTTATAGTTTCCCACTTGATAGTCCAAAATTACAAAAGCTTGGACTTGCATTGTGGTTTATGAACTGTGTATAAGTTAGATAATTTAGAAGTCAATATCTGTCAATACCTGTAGCTGATAGTGTCTGATGTCTATAACCATGTGAAATCTTCAATTCGCTGAGAAGTTTTCTTTATTCACCATCTTGATTACTGGGAATGTATGCTGAACCACTCCCTGCCATGGAGTCAATGCTTTCTCACTGTGAACCCCTGTGGTTTTCCTAGCCTGGAACTCCTTTCAGAAGAAAGTGTCGTCTTTCTCCCTTGGAGTTCTGGGTGACCTCAAACTGCCAGTTATGCAAGTCCCAGTCCAGTGCATAACCATTACACCACGAGTGCTTTTGAGAAAAATAACATTAGTGTTGGGCAGAAAAAAAAATTATCAGCCAAGTAATTTTAACGTCTAGTAATCTTATAGGATAAAGCAGAGCTTCCACAATTTAGAGTTTCTAAAATTTTAATCATCACGGAAACAAACTGCCTCCCCTTTGTCCCACAGAGCTGCTCAAGAGTTTGAACTGTCACTCTTTTGGTTAACAGCCACATGCTTTCACTAGGCTCCACCCACACACAATTGAACACAATGAAACAATTTTTTTATTGAAGGATGCAAACATTGCTATGTCATCTTTCTTCAGATACATGATAGAGCAAACTGTTTCTAAATTGACTGATGGGATTAAATAAAAGCAAGACTGATGTCAGTGATGGTCCTCAGGGGGAAAATAGACCTTGTATTAAGTCCTCAACTTATTAAACGTCTATGCCAACATCTCAACTAGAAATGCAAATTTGTATATAAAAAGATTGTACATGAAATAACTGTCTCCATCAATACGTATGAGTAATTTTATTTAACTGTGCATTATGGAAGAAGCACATTAAATGACATAATCAAAGGACAACAAAACACATTTGGAATGGCATGGCCACAATTAACATGCTTAATAAAAATGAATTTTAATGACATTGGGTGAGCTAAATACTGGTTTCACCTGGTAGTTTAGTGAGCACATTATTTTGGATATTCTATTGCTAAAATATTGTCATACAACTTTTAAATTATATTGCAATTAAATGGTGATCGATTCAGATAGTAGTGCAGACAGGTCAGAGCTAAAATAGAAATATTTTCAGTGATTGGAAGATGGGGGCCCACATACTAAGGAATGAAAAATAAGGAAGTAAATTAAAATTATCTCCTTGAAAACACAATTGAACTTCCAGATCAGTAAACTGATGGTTCTAATGATTGCTTAATTTAACAAATGCATTATCTATGGCCTTTAGGAGATATAACTGATTATAGGAGACATACATAAATGATACAATTCACAAAAAAGTAGAATATAGAAGCTTTATAACTTAAACTCTCTCTGTGTGTAGCGACCCATGGACCTTTCATGGAGCCTCTTATTTTGAAGTGATTGATGGTATCAACAATGGTCACAGTAGGACAGCGATAATAAGCTGTGAGAGATTCAGAAGAGGATATGCCAAGAGAGATAGCATTGATAACATCAGATGGATAACATTTATCATCAAATTAATTGTCTTTTAAAATCAGAGAATGCTATAAAGAAGTACTTGTGTTTTATTGAATATGAAAAGGCATTCGGCTATGAAGATCATAACAAATTATGGATAAGCTTTTGAAAAATGAGAGATTGTGTTTGTTCTATTTCGGTTTCTGGATTGCTTGCTTCCCTAAACTTATGACAAAGCTTGATATTGGGAGATTTCTCCTCTGTGGTTTGTATGTGGATTCTTTAAGGCTTTGTAGACATTGATATGCTGAAAAATGCTATGGGCCAAGAGGCAGTTATTTGAATTGAACAAGGGTTTAAATTAAATTCATTTCTTATTTAAAATTAAGAAAAGTATGTGTTACAGTTGCATTCTAGTACTGTATTATTCAATCTGTAGGCTGATCGAATAATAAGAGAACCTGGATTATGTGCAGGATTATGTGGCATCAGGATTGGTGGGAGCAGCCCGATGTACAACCAGCAATATGCAGATGACACAACCTTGCTCGTGGAAAGGCAAGGGAGTCTTGAAGTAGCTGATGAAGATTTAGGACTTTTGCCTTCAACAGGGATTGCATCTCAATGTAAAGAACACCAAAATCTTCACAACTGGACCAGTGTCACGAAAAGCAGGGAAAAGTTTGAAGTTGTCAGTGATTTCATCTTGCTTAAATGCAAAATCAATGCTCATGGAAGTAACCGTCAAGAAATTACAAAGCATATTGTATCAGGAAAATTTACTCTTCATAATCTCTTTAAGCAGTGAAGGCCAAGGACTCCCCTTGGAGTACTGAGGTTTAACCTGATCCCAAACAATGAGTTTTCAGTTTTCTCATGTATGTGAAATTGCACAAAAACAAAGGAAGAGCAAAGAATAGTGGATGCTTTGGAATGATAGAGTTTCAGAAGACTATCAAAACTACTACACACTGCCAGGAGACCAAGTCAATCTTTATTGGAAGAAATAAAGTCTGAGTGCTCCTTGGTAGTGAGAATGGAGATCTTTGGCGTCATGAACTTTGCACATGTTATCAGGAGAGACCAGACCTTGGTAACATGGGAATCATGCTTTATAAAGTGGATAAATGAAAGGTTAGTGCAAAAAGAGGGCGACCACTAAGGAGATGGATTGACCTCGTAGCCTTAACAATGCCTTCAATCATACCGGCTATTGTACCTAGGGGCCCTTTAGGTTGAAACGCACTTGAGAGTATCTAATGACATGTAGATTGCCTATATTTCCTTCTATTGTGTCTGGCCTCCATATTTCTTCTCAAAAATCTCTGTCATTAAATCAGTTCTGACTCAGCGATCCTGTAGGACCAACTAGAACTAGCCCTGTGGGGTTTGGAGACTACAACTCTAGGAAAACTTCATCTTTCTCCCATGGAGCGACTGGTGACTTTGCACTGCTGACTTTCTGTTTTGCAGGAAAATGTAACCCACAACACCACACTCTCAAAATTGTTAGTAAAATTTGATATTAGGTGCTCTCTCATACGTGGTCTAGTTAACTTTAATCTTCCCTATAGGTTTGCTATAACTTGGCATCTCCTCGATGGCAGTGGACTGAGACATTAATAAACTGAAAAATTCTATTTTAAGAGCGAGTTGATGTTTGGATTATACAAAGCTATGAAGCTGCAGTTATTTATTAGTTTTGAAATTTTCTTTCATTTAATTTCTTGGTATGTGTATTTATTTATGTGTATGAAGCTAATATTACTAAGTTCTCCCTGTCTTCTTACCTCTACGAATACAATCTGCAGAACTTGTAATCGGCGTAACCCAATAACAGATGATTAAAAGAAGCTAAGTTTTTCAGAAGATGGTGGAAATCACACCGCATGATAAGCGGTTATAGCTGGCATCTGTGTAAAAAGGCCTGACTTCCAGAGCAGAAAAAGAAAAGAAATTGAGTGGGACGTTGTGTTTATATATATATAATGGGACATTTATTTCACTGTAGAATCAATAGGTTCACTTGAAAATGTAAGGGATTTCTATAGTTAAAGTTTATGGAGCAGGAACAAATTTGAAGCACTTCATATAGCTGGCATCATCCTGTTACCTGGAATACATTCCTCTTCAGTGATCTTGTATAGATAAATGACAATAAAATTAATATGGATTCTTAGGATAAAATGCTCATTCTATGACATGTATGTTCTTGGAGCAAAGAGTCCTCTCATCCCATTTCAAGATTCGGGACTAAAATAAAAAAAGAGTATGGTTGCACATTAAATGAATGTTAGATAATAATAAGAAACATAAAATAAACTCCAGAAATGTTCAGGCGAGACCTTTCTGATCCTTGATTAACTATGTAGAGTCCCTCCCTTCATGAGAATAGCTATATTACTGGTTGAAATGAGGCCTGTACTTTAAGCACAATAGGTTAAACATAAAAAAACCAAAATGTAGGGACACTGTGGTCCTTGAAGAATATAAGGCGTCTTCTTTGCTGTATATTTCATTGTCTCACTCATGAATGAATGATAATTATTGGCTTACACTTCCTGTAGATAGCTAGTGTTCTTCCTATATTTCTTTGTAATATCTCTGTACTTATTGCTGAAACAATTTTATAAAACTCCAAGCAGACTTTTTAATACTTGGGAAGAGCGTTTATCCTGGGTACAGTTTGAGATGTAGAGTTGACCTATTTTTTAATATACTTCTTGTCTCTTAACTTCTTGTCTCTTAACTTTGGGTGCCCTTACCTGGCATTTGATGTGTCAAACTAGAGAGCAAAGCTTCTGGAAGCCCAGAGACTGCCTCGCCTAGTTATTGCCTAGGCCTAAAGGGTGCTCATGGCTGCTATCTTCACTCCTGTGAGTAGCCATTGTGCCTCAAGATTTCTCCAAATTTAGATACCAAAGCTTTATGTAATCAAATGGTAATTATTTTCTTGTACACAATCATTACAAAGTTTTTTAAGACAGTGTGGTGGAAATAGGCAAGTTGAAAAGGATTTTAATTTTCAGGATTGTGTTTCCCAGCCAACGATTATTCCATCATCCCTGCTAAAATCGACATTGTGGTTTATTACCACCTATGACTCCATCTATTTGAGTTGTCTAGGCTGCACAGGTTAAATAAGTGAAGTAGCACTCCTACATATTTGCAAACATTACATCATTTCATGACTATTTGGAAAAGTCAGAGTGAATGTCCCTTGTGTAATACTTTCTTTTCTTGGTAATAAGAAAAATAATAATCAACCTAGATAGACTGTTAGTTGGGAATGCTCTCAGAATCACTGATTTAAGAGTTCAGCATGTGTAGAGGTGCTGCTAGGGGTCTCTCTTGCATCAATTATTATGAAAGTCATATCTTAGGGATAAAAAAGACATTGTTTCTCATAAATCAACTTCAGTTCATTGGGATAACATAGTTGTAAAGCTTATCCTTTGAGCAAATAGAGGAGAAGAGACTGTGAATTTCTGTTTTTATAAGAACATGTCAGTTTGCTATAATAACTGTTTAAATCTCTAGATTATCAGATGAGTAGAGTTAGCTTTTAAAACTTATAGCAGTCACTTCAACTGTACTTTAATACATGTAAGCGAGAAATAAAAGAATACTAATTATTAAATTTATTTCAAGAAGTGTTCAGAGTATTAGTGATTTAAAAATCTTCTTTTCCTAATTATCCTGAGTGTGGTGAATAAATAGAGCTTGATTTAAAACAAAAAAGGTACAGACTGTCAAAATGGCCAACAGTACTAAGAGAAGAGCATCAAATCCAGATGAATCAGATACTTATCTATGCTATTTATTACTAAAATAGTCATATAACTAAAAGGCACTGCAATGTGTAATAATTAGGACCTTTAAATAATTTTTTCTTTCTATCCATGTACTGCTATCTTAGTAATATGAGACATATGACAGATGACCCTCATCAAATATGTTCTGAAAATTGAAACTAGGAAATCTTTAAGGATGGCATAGTATTTTTAGATGTTACACAGTTTTGATAAACATCTATAATTAAATCGTTATTGTGCATCATAGACACTAAATTTTATACATAGTTTACTGGGTGGCACACATGGTTAAGCGTCTATCCAATAAGTCAGTAGCCCTGGTGGCATGAGACATTATGCACTAGGATGCTAACCCCAAGTTCACCAATTTGATTCTATCAGCTCTTCCACAGGAGGAAAATGAGGATTTTTGCCCCTGTAAAAATGAACCCTCTCAGAAACACAAAGAGACAGTTCTATGTCCTATAAGGCTTTTGTGAGAAGCAATCAACTTGATGGTCATAGGTTTCTGAGTCTAATAACGGAAAGCATAAGATTTGCTATTAATGCAGAGGAACCTAAGAAACAAAGTCTGATATGTTAATTCCCTAGTTTTTCTATAGCAGAAATACTACACAAAGGTAGCAAACAGAAAGATGGTTTCTCACAGTTTAAGTATCTAGGCATTCAAAATCAGAGTGCTGGTTCTAGAAGGCTTGCTATCTCATCCAAATCAGTGGGAAAGTTTCTGTTGCTTCAGTATTTACTTCTCATATCCTTGATTTTCCCGTAGCATATTATCCTTCTTTTTTCCACCTCTACTTCCTTACTTAATCTATTCATAGTATAGCTCAAGATCTCAACTGCAGACACACCTTGTGTGATAGTTATGCTTTTAGTTATTGTTCTTCCAAAATTCTCAGGTAAGACCTAGGAATTCCCTTTGATATGACCAAAGAAAATGCGGTAATTTCCATCATGAAATCTGCCGTGAGCTGCCAAGCACTTGCAAGCAAGATTGGAATGGAAAGCCACACCCTTATTTAGATTATAGGCCAGCTGCAATCCTTTGAAAAGACATTTCCTTAGGTAAAAACTTGCTTGCTTTTTGTTGCATCTGCGTGCTTTATTTCACTTATTGATCTTTGCTTCTTTGTACTTGCACCGATGGCCTGCCATTTTGTCTGCTGATCCCGGGGGGCATCACCAGCTTGCTGCTTGACCTGCCAACGGGAATTCATTTGCCTTGGTAGCTACCAGACTATCTCCTTCTTACTCATTACAGGTCCATTAGACCCCACAGATAAGCAAACCAGAAGTCTCCAGCCTAGCATCTGATGCATGGAATTAAAATCTGCCTAGATAGGCACTTGTCTACTGCTAAATTGAGTGAGTCGCTTTATTGATTAAAAAAAATCTGTCTTTCTATATACATATGTAAAATCCACCAGTTTTGCTTGTAGGTAAAGCTTCTTAAACTTAGGGTCACCACAAAACATAGAGTCATATGTATTTTGTCCACAGTAAGAGGTTTCTGAACATGCGTTGACTGACATTAATTCAAAATCAAGTGCACAATGGAACTGATGTATTTCTGACAATGCTTGCCTCTATTGCCAATGTCCTGGCCTAAAAAAGGTTGCAAGTGTAAAAGTGTAAGAAACCCTTCTGTAGATAACCCAGTTTAAGGCACACAACATGAATATAGTCTCATTGTAAAACAGCAAATAAAACCCATTTATAAATTATATTGTAACCACCAGTATGTTGTCATTTGTTGTTAGGTGCTCTCAAGTCAGGCCCGATTCACATTGTCATAACCACTGTCTCCATCTATGCTGTCCTTCTTTTCACTGACCTCCTTCACCAAGTAAAAATGTCCTTTTTAATGGAATTTTCAATATCAGTTGTCAGTATCACAATTCCAATGTATCAATTAGTCCTCCAGTCTTTCTATTTATAGTCCAGCTTTCCTGAGAATACAAAAGTTGATGCTTTATGATATATAACAAAATCATAAAAAAATCTTATCATGATGATAGATCAACTTAAAGATAATTATGCTTTTTCTCAGAAAATTAAATATTCCAGAGAACAGCAATGGATGCAGGACCAGAACCAAGAAAAACAAGCACCTTTTCCATAGCCTCCCCAGTGAGGGAAGATAAAGAGCTTACACTCCTAAGGAGGCTGCCTTTCCATTGTTTCCCCACAGTGACCTGAGTAAGAGGGTTGACCTCCACCCTTGCCTTAAAACAGACTGATTGCTCTAATCAGATCCCATTGTGACCTTGATCACAGAGCGCTAGGTCATCTCGTAGATTACTAGGCCTCAGTTGCCTAACCACAGGCAATCCTAGACCAGTCAGATGGACACAAGAGTGTACCATGCCCTGCTCCCACCCCTCACCACCACATCTGTCAGCAAGTCCCCAAAGAAATCAGCATAAATGTCTTCATACTTGCATATAGCACATAAAAAAAAGAATGGAGAAAATGAAAATCATTTAAAAGTGTCTTTAGTGTGAATTATAACAGCATGCCTCTGTTGCTGAGCTGTCAGATACACACTGGATTGCTGGTGGGACCATCTGCTTCTGCAAAGATGTGTACTTGTGGGAATCCTTGATAGTGGTGATATGAGTAGGAATTGACCCAATGACTGTGGGTTTGCTGTGTTTGCTGTTACAGGCAAGTGGTTAGGGAGTGCCAAAGAGGCTGGATTTTCTTATCAGTGCTACATTTAAAAATGTTATATCAACCCAAGCTAGATTTTGCTGTGTAGATTACAAAATTTCCAAATATTGCTGTAATAGATCTCTGTTTATCATCAGTCTAAGATTTTTTTAAGAAGAATCTTTTTTACTAATCTGAGTATTAGTAATAGATATCATTTGGAAGAAATTAAAGATAGTTTGGTTCCCTGAATAACACAAACCATTAAGTTCTGGTCCGTTACAAAAAAGGTTGGTGGTTCAAACCCAGCCAGAGGCACCTCTGGGAACGGGCTGACCGTGTAGGGGGTAGATCTGCCCTCTTATATGTACAGTTGCTGTGACTCAACCTGCTATGAGAACATCAGAATTGACTCATTGGGGCAGTTTTTAAAATTGTTATTTAATATGCTGAATATCAGTGGACAATAAATGGAAACAGACAAAACTTTCTGATGCAAGGATGGTTTTGAAATCTGCTAGTATTCAATATAAATAAGAACAGTTATTTTTTAATCAGACATTATGCATGGTAAAGTCTCCTGGCAGTGAAAGTGGATGGCCTTCACCAAGATGGACAGACACAGCAGCTGCATCAACAGCTTAAATGAGAATGACTGTGAGGACGGTGTAGGACCCTGCGGGGTTTCTTTCTGTTGTATGCAGGTTGTGTGTGAGTCGAAACCAACTGGATGGCACCGAACCTCTATTGAAATTGACTGAAATGTCAGTCATCTCAACGCTCTGTGGATAAATATGTTTCATGTCAGCATGGTGTTTGTAAATTGCAATCAATGTCTTCATTTCAGGCAGTAAGTACTAAGTAAAACAGATTTCAAAAGGATCATTGGGTTGAGCCCAGGTGGCGTAGTGGTTGAGTGCCGGACTGGGGCCCACTGACCTGGTGGTTCAAATCCAGCAGCAGTTCTCCAGAAGCAAGGCTGGGTCTCCCGCTCCCACCAGAGGGCAGTGATGCCCCCCCCCCAACAAAAAAAAGGATCATCTACATTCCAGTACAAGAATTGAATCTCACCCCTCTATTCTTCTAGCACTGTGTTAAGATACCTGTCACTCTATCCTGAATTTGATGCATAAGATTAACTACCAGTGAAGATAATTTCTCTTCAATTATGAGTTTGATAGTCTTAGCTAGGCATCGTGATAAACAATTGAGTAGTCTTAGTCACATTTCCTTCAACTTTCATTTCCCTAAGAGTGGCAGCATAAAAATCTCTTGCAAGATTTTTGTCAGAAAAGCATGTAGCTATTAAACTTGTGACTGCAACATAAAATTTTCAACAACAGAAACAGAAATATAATCCAAAAAAGTCCTTTATCAGTGTGCGGAGAGTAAGTAGAAAGGAGATTATGATAGTGGTAAAGAGAGAAAGAGGAGAGTGTGTAAAAGTCAATTAACACAGGCAACTAGAGTAGGAATGCCTGCTAAATTGCACTGTTGAGTGCATGGGAAAATTCACTTTCATTACACCAGGTTAAGTCTCTGGTTTGTGGTAAACTCTTGCAGAATTCAATTTTGTGGAAGTCAGACACTACAGTCTTTTCTTACAAGCTGTTCTGTATTTTCTATAGATTCTTTTAATGATATATATATATATATATATTCACCATGTATCTCGCTTCAGATATCCAAATCTGTCACTTAGCTGTTCTTTGCTTTTGGGTAAGTTATTTAATGTCTCAACAATAGATGCCTAATAATCAATTCCCTCTTAAATTTTTCACTAGGCATGAATAGATTAATGCAGAAATATAGTTTAACAGAAAGTTATTTAGACACATTTAACACTGTTTAATAATTATTTGAATTGTTTTCATCAAAATTATTTTTTTCGTTATTATCATGATACATTAAAATAGCTTTGACTGGTCCACATAAAGAGTATTAATTCCAGTTTAGTCTTTGTTACAAAAAGTTGGTCATGCAATACAATCAATTTTCTAGATTCTCTTTCATTTTTATATTAAACCCTCATTCTATCAATCTTGCCTGTAGTTGATCATATTCATTTTTTAATACCTAGGAGAGGATTTTACAAATCTACAAAATATGTTTTTGAAATGATTTTTAATACCCACTGTGAATCAGTAGTATTTATTCAGAGATAAATAGCAACCTTAACTTTTACTCTATGATAGTTCTATATATTGCTATATGTTTTTCTCAGTTTTTTCATACCTGCAAATTATCTTACAACTTGCCAGTTTTATTCATAAAATCTCAGGTATGTAATGGATAAAATAATTTTCAATTATTCTACAATTCATTACAAGGTGAGTAAATATATAAACTAAACACACTGAATTAAAGCATTTTACTATGCATTTTCTTGAACTCGGTGTACCTCAATGTCTTTATTATGACAACCAAGTAACATTTTAAAATGTTCTCAACATAGCAAAAACAAAGTAGACAAGAAGTGTACCAAAAAAACAAAGAAACAATTAACTCACACATGCATACTTTCCTAGTGTTTATTTAGAGTAATTTCCCTGTGCATAAGAACAAAGTGAACAATAATAATAAGATCATCAAATACAGTATTTAGCAACTATGATAGAAAACAGTAATGTCATGGTAAAGGAAAGGAAAGAATGAAGTAAAAGACTGACATACAATTAAGTTAAAATAAAAGTATTTGTTATGAATTCTATCTGTGCCATTTTCAGTTGTATGTTAGGATTAACTAACATTTTAGGCAAACAGATTTGTAGTCATCATCATCTAGATTTTATTTAGTTATTTAGTGATTGCCAAAACCACAGTGACTTCAAACTTCTCTTATTTCTCTTAAGGGTAGACTAATTTTCTTTATGTATGTGTCCAAGCTGGGTAGGATTAATAATTGGAATTTGATAAAATGCTTACCCAAACCAACTATATTTTTAAATTGAAAGCCACATCAATTGGAACTGGTTCCAGAAATGTCTTTGAACTAATTCATTAAGTAGCTTAGAAACTACTGCAAAAGTTCATATTAGCACTGAATACTGTATTTTGTACTATGTTTCATGTTATAGTATGTTTTCTGACATTATATATATATATATATACAGATCTCTAAAGATAAGGTACACTTGATAAAAAGGAAGAAATGCATTTTTAGAATGTATTCATTTATTTTTTTATTAATGTCCCTTAAAATAGATTGCTATTGAGTTGACTCCAACCCACAATGCCTTTAATAAGACAAAAATTCCTCCCTATGGTTTCTGAGTCTGTACATTTCTCCTGAATGCTGCTAGAAGCCCAACGTTTCACCTCTCTTTCTCCCAAGACTCCTTACAAATGGCTATTAATGCTTTCAGAATTGACACATAAGTCCTTAGATATTTTTCAAACTTTATATTCCCTTATGGCTAATTGACCCACATGGGCACATGTATGTCTGAATGTATACATCTTTCTGTCTCATAGGAATTTTAATTTAAGATGTTTAATTTAAGATGTTTTGCCTGTGCTAATCCCTTTGATTAGTTTATCATTACCTAGTAAGTATACAATATAAAAATGAGAATGCAATTAATAATTTATCAAATGGAAAAATTTAATTCCTATCAAATTATTACCAAAAGTAGATTATTTATTCTTTATCTGATTTTTCCTACAACTTGAATTGAAGTATAATATATTCACTTAAGAAAATATGATGATACATAAAATAGAAAATAACAATATAGCAAATGTATATTTTCTATAAAATAGGTTTCAAAAAGTTCATATAAGAAAAATATTTTATCCTTTAATTACATTTTTCCATGAACATTTTGAAGCTGCCTCATAATTAGGTATTTATATAGCTATATGGAGAAAGAGAACACAATACTAAATTGAATTATCTACTATCGTCTAGAACAGTTCCTCAATGAACTATTAAGCAATATGATATTAAGAACCCTAATATAAATTTTAAATGCATGAAAGAAATTAGCAAAAAACAAGACATAGAGAAGGCAATGAACTTGTAGATTAAAACTTAAGATAATAAAAATAGAATACTTGCCTTATGGCTTTAGTACAATAGAATATGGCTGCATTTGTATTTATAATTTCTATCCTCAGTGTATCAGGAAAAATATCATTCAAATAACCATTTGTTTAAACTAATTCAAGTAGACTGTTGCAAGGAACTTTAGAAGAGCATGCAACTTCTGATTTCTATGCTTATAGGGTGGACTTCATTCATAAACATTCAGTGAAGAAGTTAACAGAATTTATTTTGGAAAATGATTTTTTTTTTTTTTTATTTAGGCATCACTGCCCTCTGGTAGGAGTGGGAGGCCCAGCCTTGCTGCTGCTGGATTTGAACCGCCAAGCCTGTCGGCCGCAGTCCCACACTCAACCACTACGCTACCGGGGCTCAGCCCTTTGGAAAATGATTTTAAGACCACTCTCCTCGATGATAAACTTTATAGTAGATTGAAACTTACCATTTACGTTTTTGCGTAAGTTTACGATTAGGTGTTTGCTTCACCAGCGTGAGTTGCAACAATGGATAAAGTGACAGAGCTACACATGGGACTCCCTCTTGTCGCCATGGGGAGCTGATTAATCTAAAGGGGTGTCTACTCTGTAACCTGCACTGTATTCTTTAAATACCTCTCACACTGATTACGTGGAGTTGAATAAAAGTCACACGAAATTTAAACCTAACTTCTCAAGAGTTTAAATGCTTGGGGATAGCTATTTATTTTAAATACACCGATGATTGAATTGCTAGAAGCTATAACAGCTGTCCTGGAGAATAAAAATATCTCAAGAAGGAGAAACTACTTATATGACCATAAGGCTCTGTTATACAAATGTGTGTCTCTCTATCCATCTATACACAAGTCTCTTCAGTGGTAGCTTTAAAAACTGCTGACATAATAGAATTAAAAAGAAAAGTCAGTAAACAACAAACATCTTCACAGTATTTTTATTATAAAAATGAAAACCTTAATAAATAACATTTTTGCAAAAGTTCATCATTCACTCAATAGCGTACTATAATTAGTCAGCCTAAAAAAAATCCTTTATCTTTAAAGCTAGCATTTTTCTTATGCCACTCTATTTAATATTGAACATTGAATTATTTGATATTACTGTTCCTTAGGAACCTACTAATACTTTTAATTTAGATTTCCTAGAGAATCCTGGGGTTTCATTCAAATTGCTTCCTATCACCTACATCTTATAAATATAATAGAATCTTCAGATCCCTGCATAAAAACCCTCTCTTAAATGTGCTCATATTGGACAGTGGCAGGAGTGTTGTGGTCCAATATTTACCAGGATCACTGAAAAACTCTCATTAAAGAGAAAAAGATAGTGAGTCAAACAAACAGAAGGGTAAAAAACATTAATATTAACTATCCACCAGGAAACAAACACAAACTAACTATCACAGGCACATCATTTTGAAACAGGAAAGTCAGCTTCACTGACACCTAACTTAGATGGCTGCTTGTTTGAAGACAGTCCTTAAGACCCCGGACGCTATTCTTTCTGATATGAGATATCTAATTTATTCTTAGATTGAGGTTAAAATTTGTTGGGAGCCTCAACCCATAACTATGACATATATATATGTGTGTGTGTGTGTGTGTGTGTATATATATATGTAATTTTAAAAGCCTCATTATTATTTTGTGACAAAGCATATCATCAATCATTCCCTACCATGTCATTTGTGTACCAATGGTATAGAATTTAACACACTGTCAAGAAAAGGAAGTTATACATATAGAGAATAGCTCTGAAATGCAATGTGTGAGTGGTCAATTTGTAGAGGTTAAACTCTGAAATAATTGGGCACTATTTACATTAACTGTGGAGGTTAGTGATAGGACAAAATTCTAGTAGCATTTATTCTATGAACCTTGTCTATCAGATTAATACAAGTCATATTAAAGCAAGGAGGATATCAAAGAGTGAGTAAATGGTGATTCTAGGCCACCTTTAATTGAGGGATCACAAAACAAGGAATCTGAACCGAAGTCCAGCAGCTGCAAATTCTACAGCCTTAGGGTGGCAGTCATCTCTTTCTTCTCTCACCAGGGAGTTTCAGTCTTTAGTCCAAGGGCTACAGGAAATTTTGAAGTAAAGCTCAGTTCATTTAGTGGGGTTCCCATATGGAGCCCTTCTGATATGGCCTATGAAGGATGTTTTGCTGCAAGAAAGGTCAGAGTTTAAGACACAGTATTTATAATAACACATGGCCTGGATCACCACAGGCTAGATAGAAACTAGGTCAAAAGTGTCTAATTAGAAACCCAGTAATGAGTTGTGTTCTATATAAGTATTGTTAAGGATTTTTTTTCCCCAGTGGAAAGTTGCTCCTCCTTTTTCACCTGCCAACAGAAATGTAAAAGCTCCAAACATAGATGCTCCCTTCCCACAATCCTGATTTGACTCTGCAGCTAGCATATTATCAAGCACAAATGATACTAAAGGAAGTAGGCAAAGCTGTAGTGAAGGCTCCAGGAATGAAGAGAATACCAATTGAAATAGTTCAACAAATTGATTAAGCATTGGAGACACTCAATCATCTATGTCAAGAAATTTGGAAGACCTGGCCAACTGACTGTAAGAGATCCATACAAAGGTGAATCCAGCAGAATATGGTAGTAATAAAATGACATAAATAACATTAAATTTTATTAAGATGGTTCCAGGGAGACATGGGGGGAAGGGGCGCAAAGAAGTGGTGTAGACCAACTTTGGGGGCAAGGGAACAGCAAGTGATCCAAAATCGGTGGTAAGGAGGATATAAGAGGCCGGGTACGGATTATTCAAGGGCAAGGTAAGTGAGAGAAATTATGGAAACCCAATTGAAGGCTGAGCATGATAGTGGGACAAGAGGAAAGGAAAAGGAAAATACAAGAACGAATGAGGTAGTAAAGGGCATTTATGGAGGTATAAATGCAGGCATTTACATATGAAAATATATGTGATGATGGAAAAATAAATCTATGTGTATGTATTTATAAGTTTAGAATTAAGGTAGCAGATGGACATTAGGCCCCCACTCAAGTACTCCTTCAATGCAAGAGCACTTTATTCTATTAAATTGGCATTCCGTGATGATCAATTGCTGAAGACAAATGTGTGCATAAGCAACTGTGATGATGAAAGCTGATGGTGCATGGTTGTCAAAAGATAAAGCATTATGGGGTCTTAAAAGCTTGAAGGTAACAAAGCCCACATGGAAGAAACACATCAGCCTGTGTGATCACAAGGTGTTGAAGAGATCAAGTATCATGCATCAGAGAACAAAAAATCTTATTGTGAATGACGGGGAGTTCAGCTTGGGGACCCAAAGGCCATCTGTAGGCAACTGGACATCTAGTTTTAAATGCTTCCTCCCCAATCCACTATCATGATCCCAATTCTACCTTACAAATCCGCCTAGACCAGATGATGTACACTGATACAGACAGGCACCAGAAGCATGGGGAATCTAGGACAGATGGTCCCTTCATCACTAGTTGTTAGAGTGGTGATAACTGGAGGTTGGAGGGAAGGTGGAGCAGAAAGGGGTAACCAATTACAAGGATCTACCTGTATGCCCCTCTCTGGAAGACCAACAATAGGAAATTGGGTGAAGGGAGACATCCGATAGTGTAAAACATGAAAAAATAATAATAATAATGTATAAATTATCAAGGGTTCATGAGGGAGAAGAACTGGGGAGGGAGGGGGAAAAGTGCGGAGTTGATACCAAGGGCTCAAGTAGAAAGAAAATATCTTTAGGGTATTGAGGACAAGAAATGTTCAAATGTGTTTGACACACCATGGATGGATCGGTGGATTGTGATGAGCCCCAATAAAATGATTTAAACAAACAAGCAAAAGCTGAGAACAAACAGGACAGTCAGGTGAAGCGTCTCTGCGAATGTAGATAGTGACTACTCCTCCCCGGCATACCAGTTAATGAAAGGTGATGGACTATTTGAACATAGCTGAGCATAGAGAAGCATAGGGTCAATACACCTTCATTTTTTCTTCCAGGCAGCTGGACAGAAATTAAGCCAATTGAATTCCATTTGTCCTTATCTTTTCTTATTATGTTTATGGAGAAATGCATTTTTTTTTGTTTTGTGTTGCAACATTTATATGCTCCTCAGATTTTTATAATGAGTGTTAATTATTCTAATGCAAATGCATGATGAAAAAATATTGCTTGCAAAAAAGCTGTGTCTCTTTTAATGCTTGCATAATATTGATATCTTACTTGGATAACAGAGAAATGCTATCAAGGAAAATGTAATTTTTTTTGTACTGGACTCTGAACAGTTAAATGGTAATTTGGAAAAGCAAAAGGAACCTTTGCAAAAGGAACTATGTGAAAGGAAATCAAAGACATATAACCATGGAAGACAAAGTCCCTGCACTGAAATTGCTTAATGCTAATAGAAGTTGATAGACAGATAAATGGCCACGTCTGATAAGTGTTCATTTGTATTAAGTTATGGTAAATATTTTAAGAGATGGATAGACAAAATGTTAGTGACCTGGGTGACAAAGATGATAAATTTCTCCAAAGGAGAAAAAGTAGAAAAACTGCTAGAATAAAAAGGGGCGGGGGGATGGTTATTATGTAGCATTTATCAGTTCTAACTCAGACACTTGCATAAAACTAATTGAAATGCTCCTGATTCTGCACCATTCTTACTATTGTTTCAATGTTTGAAACAATCATTGTAAGCACTGTATCAATCCATTTCCTTGAAGGTTTTCCTCTTTTTCACTGACCAACAACTGGAACAAGCATGCTGCTCTTCTGCAGGAATGTTTCCATTCTAGTAAGAGAACTAAAACAAATTTTTCCCTCTCAGGAGCATTACACTTTTATGTTTAATAAAATGAATTAGTTTATCATATAAAAAATAATTCAACAAAAATCCCAACAGTATACGGACAGTTTCCAGAAACCCAAGCTGTATTCAGAAGAGGACATGCCTTAAGGGGTATTATTTATGATGTCACATGACTCTTGGCTAATGAAGCAGGTGAAACAGAGGATCACGAAATGGTGAAAGCAGAGATAACCAGAAAGATGTTTGTGTTTTCTTGACTATGCAATGGCATTTGACTATGTGGGTGTGGCAGTTAGGGATTATCTAAACTTGACACACCTGGATATGGTGGAGTTCAATCTGTCGATCAAGTCATAACCTGACGACACTTCCTTGGTGTCATAAACATTTGGGTATGAGAATGAGAGACAGTGGGAATGGTTATCTCTCTTCCACTTTGCCTTCCTGCTAGCTGGAGCGCTTCCTACCTTGGAAGGATGCTCTCAGGTTGTCTACCTGTCCCCGAAAATTCTTTCTACCCTCCATATTTCCATTGATGTCAGTTCCACAAGATTGAACCTGCATCCGTTGGCTTCTGATCGTTCTGCTTCTAGTCCCTCACTCTGCATCACCGACATATGGCTATGTGAATTTGCAGAAGGATTTGTGGATTAGAATTGCACTGATGAACTTGAGTTGGACTGGGCTGGGACTCCTGCTTATTATTAAATTTCTTCTTGATATAAAGTTTTTTTTCATTATCTCTAGAAAAGTGGACGAGAAAGTGGACACTGGATTTGTTCTTCTAGATAATCTGGGCTTAGGAAATGGGTCATAAAAACGATGGATACCAATGAGAAGACTGGATATTCCACAGGCCATAGCTATCTTCATGCAGAAACTATACATGAGACAATTGTGCAAACATAAAGAGGGAACACAGCATGGTTAAAATCAGAAAAGATATTTTCAGTGTTGTGTACTTTTACCATATTTATTCGATCTATATGCTGATCAAATAATATGAGAAGCAAACTGTCGTAAGAAGAAAGGTTTGAAGGAAGCACTATGATATGCAGATGACACACTCTTGCTGATGAAAATCAAGGAATTCAGCCTTCAGTAAGGTTTACAATTCTATATTTACTATTTTTGTACACAACAATTCTATGTTTAAAACTTTAAATCCTCACAACTGGATCAACAAACAATGTCCTGATATATGGAGAAAAGATTGATTTCATATTGCTAGAACCCAATAGCAATGCTCACGAAAGCAACAACCTAGATAGCAACTGACTTTTGACCTTGGACAACTCTCCTCCACATGATCTCTTTAAAGGGTTGGAAAGCAAGAATGCCACTTTGAGGACTTGGGTCTATGTAAAAATAGAACAAGGAATAATGAAAACAGCAGAAAAAGTGATGCATGAGTGTTAGTGAAAACTATTCAGAGTACCATGAACTGCTGGGAAAATGAACAAATCTCCTTTAGAAAAAGTGAAGCCAAATGATTCTGTGACAGTCACCTAATCTGGAGGATTGAAAGTGCGGAGGTGGAGGTTAGCCTGTCAATGTGGAGACAGCCAATGAGATCTCTGTGTGAACATGGCCTTCTCCTGAGAATTCTGGGAAATATGGTAAATCCTTCTTGGAGGAAGAGACACTGTCTCTTTTGGTTCACTCACTTGGAGACTATTTTTTTCTTTTTTTTTGTTTTTGTTTTTTGGGCATCACTGCCTCTGGTGGTTGTGGGCACTGCCCAGTGCTGCTCCTGTGAGCTGCCACTGGGTTTGAACCTCCAAGCCCGCAGGTCGCAGTCCCGCCCTTAACCTATTGGGAGTTCTCACAGCTACCGTATCATTCCATAGTTTAATCACATAAAGCAGTATTGTACAATTGCTACCGCAATCCATTTAGAAACATTTTCTTTCTTCTTTCTTCTTGAACTGTATCACCTCCATCCTCCACCCTACCCCCCCCCCAAGAACCCATAATTATTTTTCCCCTATAATACTTTCTGTATTTTGGGCCATATCTCACAAAATCTCATATATCCATTCACATAAACTTCTGTTGTTCAATTCCATTGAGTTGGATTATACAGTCATCAAAGCTATCAGCTTCTTATTTCCTCTTACCCTCCGTCCCCCCCTTCCTGTATCTTTGGGGAACCATTACTCCTATTACTGTTTCTGAAGGGTTATCTAATATGGCTTTCATTGACAATGTTCACTCTCTTGAAGACACTGGACTGACAAGGCAGACTCCATGCAAGACGCCTGAGAAGCTACATGAAGCCACTCTACTGTCCTGAGCTGGACAAGCCACCTGCATGCAACCAGACATCTGAAGCTGGAGGAGCCACTTGGAGACCCCTGACAACACTGAAATGTTTACAGCACCACTGGATCCAAAGGTATTCTACACATCTGGCTTGTGATCATCTTGCATTCGACGTCATTGCATGTGTTTCATGAATCTGAAGAAGACTTTATAGACTGGTGTCAGACATAGGAGCTAGTATCAGAGTTATGACCTTGGACTGGACTGGGTTGGGATGTTTTTCTCAATGTTCAATTGCTCTTGTATAAAAACCTTTCCTTTATGTAAATATGCATGTTTATGAATTTTGCTTCTCTAGTCTACCAAAACTAACACAGATCCTTGGACGTGAAGATCTTTAGCCCTCATCTGTCATATTTTGGACATGTTTCTAGAGAGAAACAAGTTCCTGGAAAAAGACATCATGTTTGATAAAAAGTGCAAATGAGGAAGATCTCAAGAAGCTGACTGACACTCTAACCGCAGCTATGGACTCTGGTAGGGAGGATGGTGCAGGATCAGGTATTGTTCTGTTTTGCTCTGCAAAGAGTCATTATGTGTCAGAACTGACTTGATGACACCAAAGCAAACACAGTAACGACAACATAGCTACTAGCTAATTATGGTAATCACTTCAAATATGGTAGACTCTGTTCAAATCATTGAAAATGCACTTTACATTGTAAATAGGAGCCTTGATGGCATAGTGCTTGCATTGGGTTGCTAACTGCAAGCTTAGCACCAGCTGCTCCATGGGAGAAAATAGGGTTTTCCACTACCATAAGCCGTTACAGTATCGAAGGCTCACAGGGAAGCTCTACCGTGGTCCACAAGGTCTTGGCAAAGGCTCAACTATAGTGAGTTTGTGTGTGAGTGTTATGTATATATTAAAATTTGCAAAACTGATGAATATGACGTAATATTTCCTGAAGCATTCATTGTTATTCCTCCCTCCTCCCCACTCCATTTGATGTTCTAATGGCCTAGTTTTCTGTCAACTACTAACAAACGGTTGGCAGTTTGAATCCATCCAGCAGAGCTGTAATAAGGAAGCCTGGTGATCAACTTCTATGAAATTGCAGCCACTGGAACTGTGGAGCAGTTTGATCCTATGACACATGAAGCCATCAGGAATCAGAATCAATCTCATGACAATGAGTCACATTGCCCTTTCTCACTCTCTGTTCTGTGCAAGGACATTTGTCGAGTTCTACAATTTGAAGCTATTCAAATTGACAGATCTTGTGGCAAGAATGAAGTGCCAAATAAAGTACTAAAAGAAGATATTTCCATCATAAAGAGATTTCTTTGCTTCAAATTTCCTTATTTCCCCTCCAAGAATCAAGTATTTACATTTTCTTTGTTATAAAACAGAAGTTCGTGTATCAATCAAATGACTAGGCATTGCATTTTCGGCTTTTAGACTACTTAAAATATGTTTTGTGGCTGTCATTTTGATTAATCACTGTTACTTAGGTTTAACTTATTTTCTAATGCTATTAAAACAAATTTACTCAAATGTCCACTTACTGCAATTTCATCATTCCCATTGTCATATTATCTTCCACCTCTGGTATGAAACAAGTTGGACCATGCTGGGACTCAGTTGTGCAGCATCCTATGATATCATTAAGATCATAGTTAGATTACACTGCCTTTGATCAAAACCTACCAGACCTTTTACACCGTCCTTGCCACTGATTTTGGATCACCTGTGGCTCCCTTGTTCCTGGGTTTGTTAAAACCTACTTCCTTTCCCCATCCTCTCCCTCTCTGATGTCCCCCCCAGAACCATTGGTCCCATTATTCTCTCTTCCAGATTGTTTATCCTGCCTATCTACATAGACCTGTAGAGATAATAACATGTACAAAAACAAGACAGAACACATCAACAACAACAACATATCAGTGACAACAAAAAGAGAAGTATGCAAATAGTTCTGTTAGTTGAAATTTATTTTCCTGTCAGGTCTGATGGGGTGCCATGCCTTGCCCCCAAAGTTAATTTTTGGTACTCCCTTTGAACTTCCTTGCTTGGTCTCATTGCTGTTCCATTGCATGCCCTTACTGTTTTGTATTGGTGTGTCGGGGTCAGATCAGGTGTAATTCCCACAGTCTCCAGTATTGTCCCCTGTAGGGATATTAGTTATTGAAGGATGTTCTGTCTAATAGTGAGGCCAGCCAGATGGTTCTCTCTGTGCATTTGCTGCTCTGAGCAGGGATATTATCCTCAAGGTTAGGTGGGCCAGGATGTGCTCCACTGTCTCTTCCTTTCACTTCATCTGTTCCTATGTGCTTTGATCAGACATGTCCCTCTCGCAGAGCTGTAGTTTCAGTGCTGTCCTCCAAAATAAATTCTTCTGATGCTGCCCACAAAGTTGGGACTGGAACCAGCCCATCATACCTCTCTACTGGGTCCCTGCTTCATGCTAGTATTTTGCATTCACATCTTGAAACATCAAGGGCAATGTAACTGAGAGGAATTACTGAAAGTCAAATGAAGACTGAATGTAATAGTGGGACAAGAGGAAAGTGAAAGGAAGTAGAGGAAAAAAACTGGAAGAAAAGGGCATTAATAGAGGTCTAAATACAGGCATGTATATACGTAAATATATTTACATGTGATGATGGAGAAACAGATCTATGTGCATTTATTTATAGGTTTAGTATTAAGGTGGTAGGTGGACATTGGACCTCCACTTAAGTACTCCCTCAATGCAAGACCATTTTGTTCTATTAACCTGGCATCCATAATGCTCACTTTCTGACATGGTTGCTGAAGACAAATGGGTGCATAAGCAAATGTGGTGAAAAAAACTGCTGGTGCATGGTTATCAAAAGATATAGCATCTGGAGTCTTAAAAGCTTGAAGGCAAACAAGTGGCCATCTAGCTCAGAAGCAACAAAGTCCACAAGAAAGAAGCACATCACCCTGTGTGAACACAAATTGTCAAAGGGATCCGTTATCAGGCATCAAAAAGTAAAAAATCATATCATTGTGAATGAGGGGGAGTGCAAAATGGAGACCCAAAGCCCAACTGTGGGCACTTGACATCCCCTTACAGAAAGGTCATGGTATGTGTTTGTGTGTGTGTGTGTGTGTGTGTGTGTGTGTTTGTAGGTTGAGCCAGTCAGGGTGCAGTGTGGCAAGGATGAAACATGCAACTTTCCTCTAATTTTAAATGCTTCCTCCCCCACTCCACACCCCACCCCTGACTATCATGATCCCAATTCTATCTTACAAATCCAGCTAGAAGAGAGGATATATACTGGTACAGATAGGAAGCAGAAACACAGGAAATCCAGCACAGATGATCCCCTCAGAACCAGTATTGTGAGTGGTGATACCCGGAAAGTGGAGGGAAGGTGAGAGTAGTAAATGAGAACGAATTACAAGGATCTACATATAACCTCTTCTCTGGGGGGACAGACAACAGAAAAGTGGATGAAGGAAGACTTTGGATAGTTGTGTCAGAGAGAGTTCTCTAGAGAAATAAAACCAGGACACTGATAATTCTCTTTATATATTTATGTAGAAAGAAGAGTATATAAGATAAGAAAGAAACAGTTAACTAATCTATAAAGCAGTACAAATTGCTCAGTGCAACTCACTTGCGTGAGACAGCTAGAAGACTGGCAGTCCTTCAAGTCTTGAGGGCCACTGAGTAGTCCTCTGTAGAGCAATTCAGGCTATCTGGTCACAGGCAGCAAGCAGCAAAGCAGGTCGCCAACAGTCAGCCAGATGACAGAGTCCGACAGTCCCCAGCTCAAGAGATGTATATCCCAGGAACATGGCGAAGTAGGGCTTGAAGGTACCTCAACTCACAGCAACACAGTCCACGATTAGGTGTCCCACGGGTAGTGTTGCTTGGAGGTTGAGGCACAGGATGAACAAGGCAGTTGTCTGGTCCAAAGATCCGAAAGCAATAGAAAGGGTGGAATTCGCTGAACCCTTCCCATCTCTGCCCTTCAATTCATCCTGTGTGTTCATTGGTCATGCGGTCACAACAGACCCATCAATCTTCTGTGGCCATGTTGGCATAACAAACCTGCCCATCACAATAGTGGAAGACATGACAAAATAATAACTTATAGATTATCAAAGGTTCATGAGGGGTGGGGAGAGGGGAGTGAGGGGAAAAATGAGGAGCTAATACCAAGGGCTCAAGTGTTTTGATAATGATGATGACAGCAAATGTACAAATGTGCTTGACACAATGAATGTATGCATGCAGTGTGATAAAAGTTATACGTGCACCAATAAAATGTTCTTTAAAAACTGATTGTAGTTGGGGTTAATTAGTAAGGCAAACAGGCCAAAGTATTGTTTTAAGGGATTTTTACATTAAATATCAGATTTAGATGTATCTTAAGCTATACATTATTAATATTCTTTCTCTGAATACACTTATCATTAGATGAGGGTAAAATGTCATGAGAAGAATTGTCAAGTAGTAAATGGAATCAGACTAGGATTGTTTAAAATACTCATCTATGTATGTTCAGAAGTCTCTGATGACAGTGAGTAAATATTTTTGAAAGCTATCTAGCTGTCATTTTCTTCTCTGATTATAAAAAGTGTTAGAAGTTTTTCAACTTTCTACAATTGAGAGAATAAATTGCAGTCACAAAACTTTACTCCATGGAATTATTTTAGACCACATTTCTTTTAAATTCTTATGATATTCAGTTTTTCCATGTATTGACACTGATGGACAGTTGTTAATTTTAGACCCCGGTGCTATAACAACAAGTTTCCAGCGTTAGACGGGCCCTGGCTAACATGGCAGCCGGTAGAGGCTTGATTGAGATTTCTCTTGACAGAGGTCAGGCAGAGCAGAAGATTGGGTCACACTGTCCTGGCAGCTGGCCTCTTTCTTGCCCTGGTGCTTTAAAGAAATATGATCCTATTCCTACCGTGCAGCATTGTGGTAGTAATAATTTCTAATGGAGTGTGGTTACAAGATGTTGCAGAAATATATATATCATTCCACCCTAGTAATATATCTTCTTTCCATAGAACAAACAGTGTTCTATTTAACAAGAATGGCCACATTCATCTTGATCTGCCCAGTGTTAAACCTTCCGTGGTTGCTCTACTGATTTCCTAAACAAAAAGCAGCAAAATGCTAAAAATATTAGAAACTGAATTTAAAAAAAGTTTCTACTTATATGAGCAGTGATTGCCATAGCTCATTTTCCCCACAAAATGGAGATATTATCATTCAAAGAATATTCACTTTGTTGCTATTTGATTTTTCTTTGTTTATAAGAACAATTAAATAATAGTCATACTTGTAGTTAGGAAGCAAAATGTAGTATAAAAGGTGCTAAAATGCAATCTTCAAGATTAATTATATATATATACAAATGTGTATAATAATTGGCTTCTACTGCTAATCAGGCAAAAAGGAAATGATAATATAGATGGCAAATATGATCTAATTCAATTCCAGAGAAGGCTTGTTGACTGTTCAATACTCATCCTCTTCCTCTTCCTTTGTAATACTCACTGCCATTGAATCCATTCTGACTCACAGTAACCCTATGAAACAGGTTATAAATTCCCCTATTGTTTTTCCAAACTTACTATCAGAATCAAAAACCTTCTCTTTCTGCCTCAGATCAAGCAGTTTTGAACTGCCAACCTCATAGTTAGCAGCCCAACATGTACCCCACTATGCTAGCTCACTGTGCCCCCAGGACTCTTTTTTCTTAAGTAGCAACAATGTTATTTTAGGCAGGGGTGTGACCTTTACGATTTTTAGCCCCCTTTGTCAGGAGAAATGGCTAATGAAATGTAATTGGATACTATCAGTTTCAATTTCTAATAACAACTTTCAGGGGGATTTTAAATCATGTCGCAAGTACCTTTTTATTGTGTTCCTGTTTTCTTACTCCAGGAATAGTGTTTGAAACTTCAATAGACAAGCTACATACTTGAGAGACTGAACAGAGACAGAAAAACACTCATGAATGAATTTGATTGGATTTCTTTAGGAGAGAGAAAAATACAAGAAAAACTGTATAAGCCACTGTTATTAAAAACCGCTTTACTAACAGCATGTTTTGTTACATGATATAACCACATGCTATAATGACAAGATATAACGTGTCCAGATATACAGAAGAGGATGTTTTATCTCCTTATTTAATCCATGAAAATTTCTGACATTTCCCAGGAAGCATTAGATTTTTTCAGAAAATTGTCCAAATTTATTGCAACTAGACAAGAGAGTGGCCTCCATCTACTGCAACTAACAATCATTCCCTCGCCTGTCTTTGCTGAGTTGTATATTAACTCTGCAAATAGTATTTGTTTAGTACCTCCTTGCCAATAGTTGCAACAGATCCAATTGATTGAAGTGCAGCAAGCCTAGCATTGTAACATAACTCAGAATATCTCTCCTGGACAGAGAAAGTTCAGTTTAAGTGGAAGATATCACGCTGAACCAAAACATCAGCTTTCTTTTGATGGAAGGAAAAATAATAGGGCTAAAGTTCAAGTTCGAGAGGGACAGCTGGACAAACAAACTGGGACCGTTGGTTTCAGCTCCATTATTCTGCTTCTTGCTGACTCTACACTTATTATATATCTTAATCTTGAAGCATTGGAAGGCAGACTTATAGGGCGCTGCTTCTGTAATTCAATGTGTTTGGAGATAATTTGAACATACTCCTTGGAACATTTTTTTGTACATTTTAACAAAGTAACTGTACATTAGAAATATGAAAACTTACTGTTTTAAGCTTGCCAGACAGTGTTTTATAGCACAATAGTTTTGAATATTCTTGCACTTTAGTCAACATATGCAATAAAATTGAGTTTCAAAGTAACTGTGTGATCCCTGAAATGCATGTGGTGGATCCAAACCAGGAACATTAGAAATAATATTGTTAAAGAATATATTGAACTGCCAAACTATAAGCTCAACCAAAAATGTTTAAAATGCTTTGAGAAACATCAAAAAACACTGATGAGCTTTATTAAAGTAGCTTAAGGAAATGGAAAGGCATACTGTGTTTTGAATACTAATAAGAGATAATACAACAAAAAGAAGTCAATTCCTTCTGAGTTAAAATAATGTAATAGTAATAGTAAAATTTAGTTTTGGATAATTATTTTCCTTATTTAGTCAGTAATGCATATTTACTCTAAAGATTAACTTAAAGAAAAGCAAATCAGAACACCAAGGAAAATCTATAAAGAGAACATCAATAATGTAATTACTCTTATCAGCTATCCAAACACACTTCAAGTAAAGCCAATGATATTGCAAAAGGGATGGCAAGAACAACAGAGAAAATAGAATAAGATACAAATACACTTGAAAATGTATCACATATTATCAAAATGTTTATGATTCATTGGGAGAAATTGTCTTTTCAATAAGTGTTAAAGGAACTACTAAGTAACAATAGGGGGAAAAGCAAGCTGGGTTGTGTGAGGAAGAACGCAGCAGCAGAAGGCTCATTCACGTGACTTTTCTTGTTTGAAGCCATGATGACTTGAAGCATTTACTGATAAAGATCAAAGGATACAGCCTTCAAGGAGGATTACAACTGTGTGTAACAAAAATAAAATTCCTCACAGCTGAGTCAATAGATAACACCATGATACATGAGGAAAAGCCTGAAGTTCTCAAGAACCTCTATTAACTTTGATTCACAATCAATGCTCATAGAGTCAGTATTTTAAAAAGTCAAATCATGAATAATATTGGGCAAATCTCCTGCAGAAGACGTATTGGAAGTGTTAAAGAACAAACATGGACTATGATTTTCCTGACCCTTCATGAAATTTCAACACCTTCATAGGCATGAGAGAGCTAGATAGTAAATGAATAGGTAAAATGGGAAGGGGATTCATTTCTTTGAATTATGTTGTTCACAATGAATATTGAGAGTACTGTGAACTGTCAGAACGTACAAATCTCTGTTAAAGTACAGTCAGAATGCTCCTTAGAATGAAAAGGGGATGGTTTTGTCTGAAATACTTTTCACATGTTGTTAGAAAAGAATATTAACTGGAAAAGGACAACATGCCTGGTAAAACAGAAGGGCTGAGAAAAAGAGAAAGACCATTGATGAGAAGGAGTGACACAGACACCACCATTATAGGCTTAACACACAAACTGAGCGGATGGCTTAAGACCAGGCAGTCTTGGGTCTGTTGTCCAGAGAGTGACTGCTAGTTGGACCTGGCAGGGTGACACCTCACAGAGACTACAGCATGCACAGGACTGCTATGACTTCGAGCCAGCTTGATGTCAATTACCATCAGAAAAAGAGAAATATAGCATTTAATTGATTTTCCATAATATGCATAAGATAAATACAAATGAGTTAAAGAGTAAATGTAAAAGCATAATACCATCAAATTGGAGGAAGCAATATGAATCAAATTATTTGTATCTTGGGTGTGGGGCAAAATGGGCTAACTTTTCCTATTGATCTTTTAATATCCTGATGGATTGACAGAATGATGCAAATTTGATTCTAAATTAAAAATTTCAAATACCTGGAACCTAACTAAAAGAAAATTATATTTTTACTTTATAATAGACTCAAGGGGGAAATATAATTTGTACATAAAATATTTATAAAACTAGAACAAGCGTGAAAGCATAATAGAACTATAGGCAAGAAATAAAAATAGACTCAAGAGTAAAACTAATGCAAACAGCCTGGATTGAATAAAAGGACACTCAAACAAATTTGTGAGAAGTCAAAATTAAAGTTACACTGTATTAATTCAGGTAGACTAGAGAAACAAATTCATACTCTCATAGGTGCATAAGAGAGTTTTACACAAAGGGCAATTGTACACTAAGTAAACATCCCTGCCCAGTCCAGATCATTTCCATAAGTCTGATATTAACCCATATGTCTGATACCAATCAATAAAGTTCTCTGCAGACTCATGAAACACATGCAATGATGCCAAATGCAGGAGGATCACAGGCCAGTGGGTTAGAAGTCTTGTGGATCCTGTGGCGTTGTAAGCACATCAGTGCTGGCAGGGGTCTCTATGTAGCTTCTATAGCCCCAGAGGTCTTGCTGCATCAGAGCAGATCCACATGGCTCCTATGGCTCCGAGGGCACAGGCGTAGATCCATGTGTTTTGTCAGTAGATCATATCTCAGGGAGTGGGTCTTGTCAGGAGGGAGTCCCCAAGGGAGTGAGCAGAGAGCAGAGAGAGATGTCTCCAAGGAGGAAACTCAAGAGTACTCAGAATACTCAGATCATGCCCACAAAAAGTGATTATATCTTGATTGACAGGCCAAACTCCACCCCTTTATTCATAATTCTCTCAAATTGACACCAGATTACGTAACTAGCATATACACTTTGAATAACATTTCTCATTTTACAAATAGTCACAAACCAAAGCTTGACACCACCCTTTGCTTTTGAGTTTAAAGGAAGTCAGTAGTTTCAAAAACCTGGAGATGTCTACTCATTTCAGCAGTCACATATCAATCAAAACTGTGCTCAAAGCACATTTATAATTATGGTCATTAGAATGTGAAAGTTACAACATGGAAGGATGAACAGTTGATAACTATTGTCTTGGTGATAGAATTTTGCTAAAACAACGATGCATCCATTGCCCATCTCTTTTCCTCAACAGCATAAATAAATGGTGAGTGAGTGCCTGCACCTCAGTGAATGGAATACCCTTGTGTATTAGTCCGGGTTCCCTAGATCATTAAAACCAGGGGAACTGGCGTGTTCAGAGAAAGAGATTCATATGAAGAAATGGCTCACATAATTGTAGAACTGGGAAAATCGGTCAGTTTCAAGCCCACAGGCCAAATGTAAGGGAGGGAGGGCTTTCTTCTGACTTGTATAACTGCAGGAGCTGTTGAATACAAAGCAGGACAGTGAAGTAGACCATAGGCTGGTAAAGGCAGAGATAAATGAATTCCAGGTTGTTGGAATGCAGCCAACATCATCAGTTCACTGATGATTCCTGGGGTTGACAGGCAATGTTATAGGAGATTAAAAATAAGATATAAGATGAAAGATCCAAATCTAGCAGTAACAGTATTCAAGCTTCCACACAATGTCATTCTCTACTAAGAGTGGGAATATCATGAATGAGACATTCTGCAAGGCTTTGACCAGATGAAGGAGGTCATATTTTTATCAAAACTGTTTGGGTGCTGCACAGAGTCACCATCAGGAAACTGATTGCACACTGTTAGATCATATCATGGGAGAACCCTGGCTCACCCAAATGACATAAAACCTAACTGTCAAATCTACATTTTTAAAGAAATGATGGAGAAACTCAGTATCTTCAATTAGAACAAGATCAAAGATTGATTATAGACTAGATAATCAAATGCCAATGCAAGTTCAAGTTGAAGCTTGATAAAATGTGAACACTTGCATGAAAGCAAAACCTGTGAGCTTTAATATAAAATATCTGAATTCAGAGATTTTTGCAAGAATTGATTTGACACATTGAATACTTTGAAGATAAATTGAATTGTGGGGTGAGATTAAAGGTGTTGCACAAGTTGAAACCAAAAGGTTGCTAGAAACTAGAAGAGTGGGGGGAAGGTGGGGTAGAGAGGGGGAGCCAATTACAAGGATCTACATATAAACTCTTATCTGGAGGAAGGATAGTGGAGGAGTGACTGAGGGGAGACATCAAACAGTGTAAGATGTGACAAAATAATAATAATTTATAAAATACAAGAATTAATGGGAGAGGGGGGAGGGTGGGGGCAGAGGATGAAAAACTGATTCCAAAGGCTCAAATAGAACAGCAAATGTTTTGAAAATGACGATGGCAGCAGGCATGTGAAGGTGCTTGGAACAATATATGCATGTATGGATTGTGATAAGCTATGTATGATTTTAAAAAGACAAACCTAAATGAAAAAACTTAATGTTAGAAAAGTCTCTGAAACTGCTCTTGAATATAAAATAACTTAAGCAAAATGAAGTGATGTTGTAAAGTAGCTGAACAGAATATTTTACAGCAAATAAAGAGAAGAAAAGTTAAAATATTATAATGAAATATAGACCTATATTTAGAAAACCAAGAAGGGAAACATGCTCAGTTTTCTCAAGCTAAAATGAAAAAGTTCAAGATGTGCTTGACCTAAGTTATAATATTAAAATATTCTGTGTCTAAAGCATGGAAGAAGACACAAAAAGAACAAAAAAAGATGAAAGCAATGCAGTCTTTGGGCTAAAGAGGATTGGTTGACATTCAACATTTCAGGAGGGAGTACATGATTGAAAACTAATGGTACTGAGGGAAGTAGCCCAGACTACTCTGAAGACTTTAATGAAAAACAAAAGCTTCAAGAATGTGTGGAATAACAATTGAGATGTTTCAGTAAATGTGTGCAATTCTAAAATAGAAATTCATATTTATGCCCATTGCAAAGAAGTATGACCCAACACAATGCAAAATTTATTGAAGAATATGATTAATATCACATCCCAGTAGATTTTGCGATAGATACTTTAAAAAATAGTTACAACCATATACCAATTTTTTGCTGCCAGAAATTCAAGTCAGATTCATATGAGGTAGAAAAAGAACAAGAGAAATAATTGCTGATTATCAGAGGAAATTGAACCCACTCTCCATTTTGAGGAAGAAAGGTGAAACTTTGTGCTCCTGAAAAGACTTATCATTTTGGAAACCCTTAAGGAACATTTCTATATTCTATGAGCTGAAATTTTAATGGCACTGGATTTGTTTCATGATTTGGATCAAGTGTCACTAGGCTTCAAGTTGAGGATACTAGAAAGATATTCATGTGTATTTCACTGATTTAGCAAAGACATTCTGCTGTGTAAATCTTAAAAAAATCATTTAGAAAAATGGGAGTCCTAGATATAATCATACTCAAACATAACCTGCAAAAAGATCAAGAGACAGTATATAGAATAATATCAGGGTTGTATAGTTTTATAAAATCTGTTCAATTAGGAGTTGTATGAGCCTCCAATAAAACGATTTATTGAAAAAAGGAAGGGGAAAGAGGAGCTTATACCAAGGACTCCTGTAGAAAATATTTGGAAATGAAGATGGCAACATGTGTACAAATACGCTTGATAAAAATGATGTATGGAATGTTATATCAACAACAAAATCATTGGGGAAAAATTTGTTCAATTATATGATGATTAAATAGTCTAAGAAGCTGGTTTGTATAAAGGATAGTTTTGCATTAGGTTCAAAGTACACCTCACTAATAACTTGAGATATGCAAAATATGTTATCTTCCTTTTTGAAAGGGAAGAGAACCTGAGATACTGTTACACATACAAAACTACTGTCTTCGTTGTAGATCTCAAGGATGTTGACTTGGTAGAGAAAGAAATGAGCATTAGTTTTGTAGAGCTGCTCTAACAATATCACTTAAAATCTGTAGCTTAAAAGATACATATTTACTTTCTAGAGGATAAATGTCTGAAATTCGTTTCACTGGGGAAAAAAAAAACCTCTAAGTATCTGTAAGGTATATTTTTTCCAGAAGTTTACTTAACATCTTTTTTACTGAACAGCAGCATTTTAAAAAAATAGTAAAGTCCTTGAGTATATTTCTAAACAATTGATGTCCTCTCCTCTTGCAAGGCAGTGATTTTATCTGACCTTTCATTGAGAATTCAGTGGAGTTCTTTGCACAAAATTTAAATAAATTTTAAATTTTTTCTAAGAAGATAAAAATTAACATTATATTTATGTACTTTGAATTTAAGAATCATTATTAATAGTATTAAGGTATATTTATCTATCTATTATCATCTATCATCTATCTATCATCTGTTGGTTTTAGATACTATAAAGCCAGTTCTAACTCATAGTGATGAATCACAATACAAAAAAAAATGAAACATTTTTTTGGTCTTGAGTTATCCTCACAATTGATTTATTTGAAGCTATTGTTTTTTTTTATCAACACATTTGTTTCTTACTTATTTTTATTAAAAATCATTTTATTGTGGGCTCATACATCGTTTTTCACAATACATAAATAAATATACTGTGCCAAGCACATTCACATGCCTGCTGCTGTTATTGTTCTCCAATCATCCGCCTTTTCCCTTTAGCCCGATATGGGCTTGTTCATCCCTTCCCCTCTTCCCTTGCTCTCCCCTCCCCACCAACCTTCAATACATCACTATTGTTCTGTCATATCTTACACTGCCCGGACTCTGCCCCAACCCACTGCTATAATACCTGTCCTTCAAATAGGAGCTTCTGTGTATATCCTTGCAGTTGGCTCCGTCTCTCTACCCCACCTTCTCTCCACCCTTCCAGCACCTCCAATCTAACCACTGGCCCAACGGTGCACATCCATCTTGGTTTCCCCATAGCCCCAGCTCCCCTCTCTACTAGTGTACGTTCTCTAGTCCATCTGGAGTTGTAAGGTAGAGTTGGGACCATGATGGTTGCGGAGGGAAAGACTTCAGGAACTAGAAGAAACTTGTATGCATCATTGCTGCCCTGTTGTCCCTTGACTGGTCTGTCTCCTCCCCTTGACTCCCTTGTAAAGCAGTAACCAATTACGTGCCAGTAGGCCTTAGGACCCCACCCTGCTCTCCCCCTGATTCATGATGACTTGTTTCTTGTTCTTTGATGCTCGATACCTGCTCCCTGTGGCCTTTTTGATCACACAGGCTGGTGTGCTTCTTCCATGTGGGCTTTGCTGTTTCTGCGATGAATGGCGACTTAATTATCTTCCAGTCTTTGAGATTTCAGACATTCAATCGTTTGGTAGCTGGGCACCATCGTTTCTTCTACTCTGTCTCTGTATCCATTTGTCTTCAGCGACCATATTGGGAGTCAATTTTTCCATTGATTTTGATTTTTGTTCTTTGATGCCTGATACCTGATTGTTTCAGCACCTCATGATCGCACAGGCAGGTGAGCTTCTTTTATGGTGGGTTTTGTTGCTCTTGAGCTTTGATGGCTGCTCATTTATGGTAGAGTCTTTAAGACCTGTGATGTTATATCTTTTGATAGCTGGACATCATCAGCTTTCTTCATCACTCTTGGTCATGCTCCCACATGTCCTCAGTGGGCGCCTTGGGGATGTGTGCACACAGTGATATGTGTGTGTGTGTGTGTGTTTTTCCCCATTTCATGACTATTCAGAGGCCATTGTTGTAGCAGATCTTCCTCTGTTTTGATTATGCCCTACTATACTACAAATCATGTCCTTAATCATGGACCAGTCCGTTCTGACAATAAAATGTCTGCAAAGAGCAGTCTGTCGTATATTTCTTCCAAGACATCTGTTTGTTCTCTGTCAGTATCTGATTCTTTCAATATTCTTTGTCAATATTAAAGTGAAAAGTCAGGCTGAGTCCTGGTGGTTTAAGTGGTTGAGTGCAGAACTGCAGCCCACAGGCTTGGCGGTTCAAATCCAGCGGCAGCTCTCAGTAGCAGCATAGGGTAGCTCCCACAGCCATCAGAGAGTATTGGTGCCCCCCCAAAAAAAGAAAGTAAAATGAAAAGTCATCTATCCTGTCTCTAATCTGTCTTTCTTTTCTTTTTTTTTCTCCCTTCCATCTTTCCTTTCTTTTTGTGTGTCTTTTTGGTGGCATCACTGCCCTGGTGGAAGTGAGAGACCAAGCCTTGCTCCTGGAAAGCTGTTGCAGAATTTGAACCACCAGCCCAGTGCGCCACAGTCCACAATCAATCACTATGTCTACGGGGCTCAGCCTATCCTGTGTTTCTTATTCACTGTACATTTTCAAATGCGTATGAGGCTTTTAAAAAGTGACATGGCTTAGGCCAGGGACACCTTTGTCCTCAAATTGAAATCTTTGTTCTTTAGCACTTTAAAGAGGTCCTGTGCAGCAGAGTTTCACAATACAGTGAATATAGTTAGATATATATTATAGTTAGATATCTTCACTGCTGCTTCCATACAGCTGCAAGTGAAATGAAGTCATTGGCTAGTTCTATATTTTTTTCCATTTTTCATAATGTTATTTATTTGTCAAAGTATGAGAATCTTTGCTTTCTTTATGTTGAAAAGTAAGCCAAACTGAATATTGAAGATTTAGATTTTCATCAAAAAGTACTTAAAGTCTACTTCACTATTAGCAACCAGAGTTATGTCATCTGCTTATCAGAGGTTGTTAATGAGTTAGTTCTAATCTGGATATAACATACTTTTTCATACTGTTAGCATGAGTAGAACACAGAAACAAATCCATGGACACGCTTACATGCATAAGAAAGAGCTTTATCTATGAGAGGAGTTGAATATTGAGCAAACATCCAGGTTCACACCAGATCAAGTCCATTTTAGCCCATATATCTGATATCAATCAATAAAGTCCTCTTCAGACTCACAAAACATATGCACTTACACCAAATGCAGGAAGATCACAGGCCAATTGATGGGAAATCTTGTGGATCCAGTGGTGTTGTAAACATCTCAGCACTAGAAGGGGTCTCCACATGACTTCTCCAGTTCCAGAGGTTGACTCCAACAGCCCCTCTCCATGTGTGTTCTCCACAGGGAGTAAGCACGTGTCCCATCTCCAGTGAGCTATTTATCTTCCTAACACCCCTAAATGAGGTCATCAAACTATAACCTGATTGACAGGCCAAAATTGTACCCCTTCACTCTCAATTTCCAAATTGACACCAGATTGCAGTATTTTTCACATCATGAGCTGTACCTGACCATGAGACACACCCAGTTTTTAGAGCAGGAATACAAGAAAAAATATTCAAAATCAAATAGTACCAGTACACTAAAACATTCTGGGGTACCACATCTTTGGACCATAAGATGCACTCATACCCCCCCCCACTTTGGGGGGGGTGAAGTGTGTCTTATGGCCACAAAAAACCCACAGTATACAATTGCTGCACATACAGTCCAGCTCCTCAGGCTATTTGCCCAGCATATAGGGTGAATTGGTAGGGTGAAAGGATGCAACTCTGGCATACATCTCTTTTAATTTGAAACCATGTAGCTCTCTTTTCTTATTATTTTAATGACAGCATCTTAGTCTATATTCAGGATTGGAATAAAACACAATAAAGTGCTCTGGAATTTTAATTTTCCCCTGAATCGGGCCAACAGGTCTCACAGCTACCTGGGGAGGCTTTTGTTAGGTGCTAGCAAGTCAGTCCCGACCCAAAGTGAGTCAAGGCCAGCCCCGTGAAGCACTGTCAGATCTTCTACTCTCTGCACTGGTTGTTGTGCTGCTGCAAAGATTGTTTCATTCTCTATAGATGGTAGATAGAAAAGATATATATATAATATATGTGAAAATATATTATCAGTACCATTTAGCTAGCTCTCATTTATCTAGCTGTCATCTATCTCAATGACTCCTGCTGTTTCACAAGCTCACCATAAACAACTTACAACTCACTCACTGTCATCAAGTCAATTGCAACTCCCAGCAAGAGTATAGGACAGGGTACAATTGCCCCTGTCAGCTTCAGAGTCACCTGGAAGGTGGTTAGATGTGTAGGATTCCAGCTCCCCTTTAGATGTACTAAAACAAATTTGTATTTAATAAGGTTCCCTAATTATTTTTAAATTCACTAAGGCTTCAAATAAATTGACTGGCAAGTACTCTGACACTGTTGATGATGATGGTCTGGACCTTATTTTGAATAGTAATCATACAGAATCCAACTTTTGAAAATATGTGCATTTTGAAAACACCTGATTTGACTTAACAACCTTAGTGCATGACTCCCATTACTATTAGAGAGTCTCATCTTATTAACATGTGGTCTGTCTTGAAACGGAAAATGTCTAAAGGTCTCCAAGTGACTGAAGCTTGAAACAAAGTTTGAGAATTACTAATTTTATTTTTCTTTACGTAATAGTTATGAAAGTAGTGCTCATTCCCCTCTCATCTTTTTGTTTTTTTTTCAAAAAATGTAAATATCACCAACAGAATCAATGCTTACATTCCTCTTCTTGAATTTTCATCCATTCATCTGTTCATACATTTGCATACAGTATTTCTGAAAATAGTCATTTTGGTTTCTTGACTGTTAGTTTTCAAAGCTCTAAAATTTCTTTGACTCCAGGGCTTCAATTTAAAGTTTATCATTTATTAGCTATGTAACCATGGGAAGTTACTTAAGCTTCCTTCTTTGTTGTCCTCATTTTCTTCATGTGATAAAGAGAGATAATAATAAGCCCCATAGGCTCAAACGGTTTAGAAAGCCAATGCCCCATTGTTAGGCCCTTTATACAAATGCTGGAAATCTGTATTGTGATTTTTACCAAGGATCTTTGACTGAAAACACTTCTCAAGAAAACGTTATACCCTTTTCGAACTGACTGGTACCTTTGCAATGGCATTCTTTCATTTGCAAGATTTCCTACCTTGTGAATATCCATTTCCCAAGATGTAAGGCACAACTCATTTTTCTTGGCTTCCCTTGTAAGGAAGGAGCTCTCCATGTAACATCCATCTTGGTGATATTCCTTGTCAGGTGCTAGCATCTTGCAGAATCTTCTGCTCAAGCCAGGTTCAAAGGCATCAGGCATTTGAGAGCTATTTTCACAGCTGTTCCACTGTCCAAGTCCAGAATCCAGAAAGTCAGCCCTGCATGTCCGACAGGTGACAGTTGCTGTATCCACAGAAATATGTGCAGTCTAGTTGTAGAATTACTCTTTTTTTGTTCAACATTCTGGAGATTCAATTGGATATTTCAGGCACACAATTGATGTTTGGGGATCAGCACTACAGTGAAAGTGTATAAGAGCTCTTCTATGTCTGCCCGAGTGACAAAGAAATGGGCATTGACTTACAGGAAATGTAGATAGAGAAACAGTGTGGTAAGAAGGTCGTTCCTTTGTCTTAATCCTCACAGAGCACATAGATCCATCCTATCATTTTCTCCTCACATCGAGTTATGCTGACGTGTATGCTTCTTCAGCGAGTTCTCACTATTTAATCTGCTTTTGCCATCTTTCCTGTTTCAAATATCTTTTGAAATATAACTTACTTTCAGCTTCTGTGGACTTTCCACAGCTGATTGAGGTGATTTTTCAAATTTTGCCTGAAAACAGACTTCTTGGGTTTTTTCAGACATTTAAAAACTTATACAAGTAGCTTAAATTACATAATACAACCTTGTTAAACACATATGAAAGTGATGGTAAGATGTGGATCTGTAATAGGATTTTCAGATGTGTGTCATTTGACATGCATGTTAGAAACTATGAAAAGGATATTATGTGATGTGGATGTGTGTGAACAACATAACATATACAGGAGGGTAACACACGGGATAGTAATGCATTGGTTATGCAGGAACTCTCAGGAACACCACCGTGGTAAGGAACAGCACAAAATCAGCTTCACCGCTGCCTTTCTTGCATGGTCACACGTGAGTCCTGTTTTCCAGCTGGCAGCTGGTTCACCACCCGTCATCGCCAACTTTCTTCTCTTCCTTCCTGCCAGTTTTCTATTTCTGCAGGAAGGACTTTTACTCCTGCCAGTCTCGCCGGCTGCTGCTCTGTCTCCATTCCTTCCTCTAGACCGGTGGTTACCCACCTTCCTAATGCCACGAGCCTGTAATATAGTTCCTCACGTTGTGGGGACCTCGCACCCACAGAATTATTTCCACTGTTACTTCATCACTGTAATTGTGCTACTGTTATGAATCAGGGGACCCCTGAGATAGAGAACCACTGCTCTAGACTTTAGAGTATTTGCTAGTCCTCCTGACATCACCACTGGAACTAGGTGGTTCTGTGGTCATCACCCTGAGAGAAGCCCTGGTTGAGGCTCCATGTCCTGGATCCTGGAGCCAAATGAAGCAGCAGCCTCTATGGAACATTCATTGCTTTGTACTGAGATTAGCTCGAGATGGGTGGCAGGGGCACCAGGGTACCCTCTCCTTGTTCCCTAGAGTGGTAGTAGCTGCAGTACTTGGAAGCTGGTGAGAAAAAGATTAGAAGTGGGGACTTAGCAAATCTATCCACTATCCTGTTCTCCTATTGGGGTTTTTAAACTTAATTATATCCATAGAGGACTCATTGATATAGTTGCGTGTTGTTGAATGTATATTAAGCAAGACATATTGCATTTATTTCTATGTTACTAGCATTAAGCTGACTCTTACTGATAATTAACCTTTAGGAGCACAAGCACTAAATTTTTGGGGACTGTAAATCTTTATTGGGACAAACAGCTTCAGCTTTCTCCCCAAGAATAGCTCATGGGTTTGAACACCCACCTTGCAGTTAGTAAACTGACTCCTAACTCTCCACAGCCCTGGAAATGTGCTTAGAATCCATAGCACTTTTATGAGACTTAACACTAGGACGATTTTACAATATCACATGAGATTTCCACTCTTTGGATCATACAGCACACATATATTGAGCATTTTTTTATATAGTGGCATGTGGGGGGTTCATACGAATTATTAAAATAATGTCATATCCTTGAGATACAGTGAGAAAAAAAAGTTTTATGAGCTGTTTTTTATAATTAAACTCTTTGTAATTTGCAATTAAATTAGAATGTGATAAACACAATAATTGGGAACAAACCTAGTTTTGTGAAAAAAGAAAAGAATAAGCCATTAATTTATCCTGGGGGAAATCTATGTCATTTCCTTTTTTATTAATGAGTCATTTTACTGGGGGCCTTTACAGATCTTATAATAATCCATTCATCAATTGTATCAGACACATTTATACATATCTTGCCGTCATCATTTTCAAATAATTTTCTTTCAGGTTGAGCCCTTGGTATCAGTTTCTCCCCTCCTTTTTCCCTCCCAGCCTCTTCCTGGGTCACCACTAAATTTCTCCTTACTATGCGTGTCCTAACCAGTGCTATAAAATACATTATGATGCATGATCTCCTTAGTGCTCCTAAGGTCAGCTGTACCGAACTCCCAACAATTACAATAGATTTACATAAGTTTAAAGCTGGTGAGAATTCAGAGGTTGTATAATGTAACCTCATTCTCTATACCTGTTAAAAGTTAGGCCCTAGAAAATTTAAAGAATTTCCTCAAAGCAGAATGAATTCATGGAAGATGTGATATTCAGTGTCTTTGCCTTCTGAAAGACTGCTACTGTCTCCTAGATGTGGAAAGATTTATATTTTCATAGGATTTAATAGTGCTGTCAGATAGGGGGAAGGGCAATAAACTTGAATTTAGAAGTCTTTCACAGTGCATTGTTTCAAATGTTTGCTATTTATTCGATGAAATTATGTGAATTTCAAAATCACTCCATTTTTTTTACAAAGGCTTGAAGAAAAACAGTTTATCAGGGTTGAGGTAATATGTGAATATGTTCAAACACTATGTCTAGGTTTACACAGATTTATTCAAATTTTTTTTTGAATATGAAAATTTTGGAAGAGCTGGAGTTTGAGGAGGATTTCTTAATGTATCATCGGAAGGAGTATTTTTTATTTTCTTTATTAAAATATCATTTAATTGGGGGCTCTTGCAGTTCTTATACCAATCCATAGATCAATTGTATGAGGTATATTTGTACATATGCCACCATTCTTTTCAAGACATTTACTTTATATTGAGCCCTTGGTATCAGCTCCTCTTTTTTCCCTCCTTCCCCTTAACCTCACCCTCATGACCCCTTGATAAATTATCATTATTTTCATATCTTATAGCAACTGCTATCTCCCTTCCATGATGGTTTTGTTTGTCTCACTGGAGGGTTTGTGTGTGGTTATGGATCCATCATTGCAATGGATTCTGCCCCATCCCACCCCCATGTTGCCACTCGCCTTCTGGTATTACTATCTCCGTTCCTGTTCCTGGATTCCATGTATCCTGAGCACTTATCCTATCGGTGCCTGTACATGTGCTCTGGTCTAGCCCATAATGAAAGGGAGGATCGGGGTCATGATAGTGGTGGGGGTGAGGAACCTTGAGGCACCAGAGGAATATTGTGTTTTATCATTGCTCTGCTGTGCCCTGTTTGACTCATCCCTTCTTTATGAGTCTTCTGTGAGTGGATGTCCCAGTGTCTGCAGATGGGTTTTGGGTCTCTGCACTGACCCCCTTCATTCTCAACAATATGTCTTTTTTGATTGATTGTTTGGGGTCTTCTGAAGCTTGTTACCCAATCCTGATGACACCTCATGATCATACAGGCTGGTGTGCTTTTACCATGTGAGCTTGTTGCTTTTCTGTTAGATGACCCCTTGTATAAATTCAAACCTTTAAGACTCCCAATAATGTATCATTTGATAATGTGTCATCTTCAACTTTCTTCACCACATTGTCTTAATTTGTCTTTGTGATTGTGCTGGGATGGTCAGCATCACAGGATGCCAGTTTTTTTTAAGAACAAACTGTTCTTGCATTGAAGGAACTTATGAGCAGAGGCCAAAAGTCCCTCCACAACCTCAGGGTATTTCCATATAAATGTATGTACCTAGGTCAATACTTCTTTATTTTTGATTTAATGTATTTACCTATATACACACCAATACTTATACCTCTGTCCATAGCTTTGCTTACTATATCATTTTCTGTTTCCTTTTTCCTTCTTCCTGTGCCACCATCACACTCGCTCTACTCCCACGTCTTAGCACTTCCTCTCAGCTAGATTGCTGTTACTCTTGCATCCCCAGGGTCTCTACATCCTCCTTGTTGTTGATTTTAATCACCTGGTTGTTTCTTTGTTTATGGGACTGTTTGTTTTCTGCTCCTTCTCTCCACCTCCCTCTCCCCCCAAATCCCTCTGGGACCATCAGTCATCGGCCTTTTTGCTTTCTTCTAGAACTTGCTTCCCATGCCTGTCATATGAAAATAGGCAAATGAACAATAACAGAGACAAAACAAAAGAATGAATAAAATGAAAGGCAGGAAGAAAAAAATATATCATCTGGGGTCTGCTGACCTTGATGACTATCTTTTCACACTGATCCTGGAGGAATTCTGGGAAATGCCCCTCCTAGCCTGAAGCAGTCTATTTTGAGGACTCTTTCGAGGTTTTGTGGCTTGGCTTTGCTCCTTTTGTTCATCTGCTCTGTTCCCTTCTTAGTTTGTTCCACTGCGTAGGCTCAGACCAGACTATCCCCTCACTGTGTTGTCTCAATATTGTCCTCTGTCACAAAATGCTCCAGTGAGGGGACATCATATCCTGAGCTATTGTGGAACCTACACTCTGCTCTGTGATTTAGCAGCTCCATACTGCGGCATTGTCCTCTGGACTGGTGTGTTGATACAGGGTCTAGGCTGCCCCTTTCTCTTTTTTCTTCTTAGTTTGAATTGGTATTGTATTGGATATGGTATTCTTTTTTCTATCCATTGGTATGGCCATTACATTTTTAATATTTCTTTTAAAGATTGATGTTCCTAGGGCTTTGTAATTCTTATTGTTTCACATAGACTGAATTACTGGTATGTTCTCTTATTGAAGTTTCTAAAAGTGGTGAGAAACAATTAACATCTATTAAGCATCTGCTATGATAGACAAGATGCTAGATGCTTTATTATATGACTTTTAGAATCCTACCAAATTGATTCCTATTTTCCAGTTTATCACAGAAGCATTTTAAACTGCTTATTCAATGTTTTCCAAAACACCCAAAAGAACACCATTAAAATGAGAATAAACATATTTTCATATTTACCTACAGATTTTCACATCTTTCACAACTCTGAGAGCCTTGCATTTCCCTGAGGCATCCTTTTCTCTCTCTTCTCACTCACCACCACTGGAGCAACACTGCCTCATAGCTACCTGCCTGTGCATCTCCCAGCCTGCAACTGTCTATGGAGGTAGAAAGTGCAGTCTTTCTCCCACAGAGCAGCTGGTGGTTTTGACCTATCCACCATATGGATTGAAGTCCATAGTTTTACCACCGAAACCACAGGGTTCTTTTTCCTTAATCCTACAGAACGTATTATAGAATTTATCACAGGACAGTTTGTGTGTGTTCTTCATTCTCTCAGTTTCTGTTTTATTTATTTGTCTCCATTTTTGAAATATAATTTTAGACCATATAGTTATTGAGGAGTCTAGGTGGCACTCTGAGGTAAGCATTGAGCTGCCATTATGCTGCTCAGCTGACAGTTTGAATTTATCCAGAAGCTGTTTAAGAGAAAGACATTATAATGCTTCCTAACAGATTACAGCCAAGAAAGCCACATAGGGCAGTTATATTCTGTCACATGGGTGGACAATAAGTGGGAAAAGTGAACACCTATGCACAGAACGTATAAATACAGCACCCTTTTAATAAAACAGATAAGCATACAACTACTATGATTGAAGTAGTGGTATAATGTATGGCCACCACCAACTGAACTTCTTTGCTCTACAAGATGGTTACAGCTCAACTCTAAGGCTTGAGGTGGAGTGATTTGAAAATAGTTTACTTAGCACGGTCATAATCACAAAAGCAACCTTAGTAACAAATAGAAACTTAAAATATGTGCCCATTCACTTGATTCTTAATTTTGAAGTATCTACTGTGCTTTAGGTTTTAGAACACATTGTAGCACCCACAGTTTGCTTTAATTCTACTAAAGTACAGACATATGTATGTACCAAAACAATGTTAAAACAATGATCACAATTGAGTGCTGACAGAGGTATGTGATAAAAAGTTGTGTGTGTGTGTGTGTGTTTGGGGGGTGGGGTGCAGTGAAGGCTAGAAAAGTTTCACTAAATAGATGTCAGGCTTAAAATAACTGTAAGAAATGTAACACCTGGAAATTATAGGAATGGGAGAGAAAATAATAGAATCATCTGTTTTTCTCTAGAAAAGACAAAGATCTCATGTAACTTGAGGGTTTGGAGCTGGAGGGGAGAGTTGTTCCATTGTAGAATTTAGACAGCTATGTTTCAAAATATCTGATTTTTAGAAAGGTAACAGAAGCCATTTGAAAAACAATTTGCAATAAATATTCTGAATCCAAGATTCCAATTAAAATCCTCTCAGAGATTCTGAGTCTGCGTTTGAGTATGAGTTTGAATCTGAACAGGGAAAGACACTGGAATCTTGTGAAGCTTCTTGTATGTGTAAAATCTCACATCTTTCTTTATTGTACAGTATGCGGTATCCTCTTACTCTGAATAATTATATCTTGGTCTATGTTTTCTTCCATATAAGCAAAATTAATGTTCTGGTACTTAGGGTCTTTATAATATTATGCACAATTTGTTATGAGTCACTTAGTCACATACTTTTGCAAAGTCAATGAAATACATTTTTTCCTGATATTCTCTACAGCTTTCAGTCAAGACCCATCCACATTAGAAATGAAAGCCCTCTTTAAAATATCTTTGGCTTGAATGTCTTGGAGTTTCCTGAGTAGGTGCTGTTGCAAACATTTCTGAATGCTCTTAACACTTTACATATGTTGAATATATAAATATTGTGCACAGCATGCTCCAGAGGCTGCACCAGTGATATCCCATTAGGAAACTCCACTGGACGAACTGGATCTTCCTCAGCCCAGTTGGAATCTGAGGATTTGGAACTTGCAGCACTAGCCCCCTGAGGATGTAACTTTGAAAATACATGGTGTCTGAGGAAGCAGAGGTCAGTAATACCAAGATTGCTGTACTGTTGGTAGTTAAGCATGGTCTTTCTACATCAGTATCCTATATGCTGTATTAAGATAAGGATTATTCTGGCAAACCTCTGATGGACATTCTCTTTTATTTTCTTTTTGTTCCTGTTTGTTCGTATTAGGTGTATCTCAGAGATGTTATGTCATTGGGGCTCACCATTTGAAGTTGTGTTATATGTTTTTTTTTTGGGGGGGGCTGTTTTTCAGTATTGAAACCCAGGATTGATGAACCTGTAGGACCATTAAGTAGAATAAGGGCTTCAGTATGGTGGTGGCGGAAGACAGGGGTAATGGTAGGGGGCATATAAAAGGGAGGCAATGTCAAGGAATTCAAGAAGGAAAAAGTATCTTAGGAACTGATTGTGGAAGCAATTGTACAATTCTGCTGGATGCGATTCAATAAGAAATTCTATGATGCTTGTATTCACTTCCAATTACAGACAACAAAACAGATCCAGGAATGAATTTGGGCTTGCACTAAATCCTAGTTCCAACTGAACAGAATGTAGTTATGACATCATGGCCCTGCTCAATACTTGTGCTCAGGAGAGAAGCACAAAGGATAGGAGAGTTACAGCAAAATGGAGCAAAGGAATTAAATGGTGCCCAAATATCTGATAAAATAGCATCTTGGGTCTGAAGGCTTGTTCCCAATTAAGCAAACATCTAAGTGGGATGAGAACTAAATCCAGATGGTGTCAACTAAGCACACCATCATTTGTTACCAAGAATTTGAAATCGTCTAATCTGAAGTTGAAGGAGGGATTAGTACCAGACCCCAAATTGTGAGAATCTAATTTGCAGAAGGCTATGCATGAAAGTGGAAGCCTAAGAATCATTTGGGGAACAAGCTTCCAGTGAATTCCCTTTATCCATAATTGAGAGATGGGAGGAAAATATTTTTTAGCAGAGATCAAAGGGAAAAAATGACTTGAATAGTTTAGAGCTTTGTCAGTTGACCCTCCTCAGATGCACATTAGGTCGATTTTGTTTTCAAAATTTTCTGTATTTTTGATTTGCTTTTGATTATTCATAGTATGGTATATCTCAGAGCTGTTATGTCATTGAATGTCAGCCTCAAGAAGTTGTGTTAAATGTTTTTCTGTGTTTTGGTATATGAAATCCAGGATTTTTGAAACTTCGAGACATCAAGTAGAATAAGAATTACAGTAAAAGTGCTGATGATGTCTACGAAACAAAGAAGTACAAGAATATTTGGAAACTGGTGTGGTAACAAATGTACAGTTCTTCTTGATTTGATTAAACTGTTGAATGATGTTATATATATTAAATCCTAATTAAAATAATTTTAAATCAAGAAATTATTTCCCTATATTTATTAAATCTGTATTTTGAGCAAAAAATATGAGAAGTGTACATGAACAAGAATGTTGTAACAGGAAAGCTCACTAATATCTTGGGTAATACAGATGAAAAAATGTACTTACTCACCAGAAGGGAAGAGGATCTGAAGCACTTCTTGATGAACACCAAAGACTAGTACCTTCAATATCAAGTGTACCACAACATTGAGAAAGTGAAGATTCTCACAACTCAGTCAGTAAGTAGAATGCTTATGAATGTATGAAGCATGAGAGCTGTCAAGCACTTCATTTCACTCAGATCCACAATCAGCCTGATGAACAATTATCCAGAACTCAAAGAATGTGCACATTGAGCAAATCGGCAACAGGAGCAATCTCTAAGGAGTTAAAAAGCAAAGGACTGGAATGCACCAGATCCAAGCCATGATACTTCACTCACCTCATCAACCTGCAAAAGTTGGTAAGTGAATAAAAGAAGACAGGAGGAGATTGGTGCATCTATTGTGTGATGCTTTTAAAAATATTAACTACATCACGGATGGCCAGAGCAATGAACAGATCTGCGAGGGAAGAAGTGCTGCTGAATTATTACTTAGAAAGAAGCATGGAAAGACTTGGTCTCATGTCCTTTGGACATGCTCCTAGGAGACACCTTTTCTTGGCGAAAGATGCTGTGGTTGGTGAAGTGTTAGCATAAAAGGGTAATAGTTTGAATAAGATTTTTGTTAGCACAGTGGCTTCAGCAAGAGGTTCAGACAGAACAATGTTTGAGATGATTATACAGAAAGGAGAGTTTCATTCATTGTCTACATGGTTGGTAAGAGTAGAACCCACTGAATGACACCTCAAATGGACATGTTTGCATAACTTGCAACAAAGCTTGAGAAACACAGTTTATAAAGGAAAGATCAATGAAGCAAAGAGCAAAGAAATATAATGTTATTTTCTGGGATTGATAAAGAGCAAACAAATATAGACCCCATAAAACCATCTATTGTCATTGATCCTACAGGGCAGAATAAAATTTTCCCAGAGGCTTTCTCAGACTGTAAATCTTTATGAAAACCATTTGTGACATCTTTCTCCCACAGAGTGACTGATGGTTTTAATCACTGTGTTTTATCTAGGAAAAATGCTTATCCAGTGTCCCAGCAGCATCGGTGGGCCACTTGAATTCCAGTAAATGTTGTGGGAAAGGAGAAGGACAAATGTGTATTAAAGGCACAGTTCAAGTCTGTTGTGCATCCAGATCACCTGGGATATTAGTATAAAATGAAGTTTTTTGTTTTTTTTTAAAGATGGCCTTTTAAATCATTCTATTTTTAAATAAATGTTCATATGCATTTTCAACAACTGCATCCACAGGCTATCCTGAATCAGAAGACTTGAAGACCACATTTCAAAGGATAGGAGATCAAGATCTACTAAGATCATGGTTTGGATATGGGGAGAATAAAGCAAAGATATGTGTGTGTGTGTGTGTGTGTGCGTGCGCGCACATGTAAGGGTGATTCATGTTTGAGCAAATGTGAATTCTACCATCTGTAAAAAGACATGTGCCATTGAGCTCTCTGCTGATGGCCAGGTAGGGCAGGTTTGGAAGACAAAGTATGTTAGGAGAAGGGCAGGGACTTCCCCAGGGATGGTGAACCAGATGGTGGGGGAGGGTGAAGACTAAGTACCGAAGACAAAATGTACCCCAATAAAACAGGCCGAAGGCTTGATGGGCTTGATGGTGTGGGCGGTGAGCCTGATGGAGGTGGTGGTTTGTTCTTGTAGTTTGAGGGAAGTCAATTATCGTGGTTTCCAATGCCGTTTTCCTATCACCACCACCAATTGCATGCTATCATCCTGTCCTGAAGCCTGTAGCTTCCAGTCTGCAGGCCAATAGAAAAGCCTACATTCTCACAGACTTGGCTCAGCTTATAGACACTTTTCCATTGGAATTCCATTCACTTCTGGAGCCTTTTTTGGGCTTTAATTTCACTGCACCTTAAGCTTTTTCCTGCAGGGACATTTTTCTTGCTGACAGACTAGCTGCTAAAACTTTGGAATGTCAATGAGCATTTCTTGGTACAGTGACTGTGGGCATTCTTCTCCACTTCTTTTCAGGCTCTTGCAATATCCAGTATTTCCCCATTACTCAGGAGTGCCCAAGAGAATCTCTCAGTATTGCCTGCAGAATCTTGATCATTTTCTTGAGTTCTTTCTTTTGAAGACAAGCCCGGCGGCCTCTTCCTTGTAGGTTTCCTAACACAAAGTCTTTCCACATTTCATGATCTTTGGATGTTATCTCTTCCGGTTTCTCCTTGAAAGATTCTATTCAACTCTTTGACTTCATCGTGCTTTAGCTACTCGGAGATGAAGAGCCCTCTTCAGTGTCCCGTTAGACATCCATCTTGAACTTGGTTATCTTTCCTGCCTTTGTCATGACCTTTTGCATTCTTCACCTAATATGTGTTTGCTGTCCTCATGGTTCTTTAGGGATTCTGTCATGAGGATTCATAGCACTTGCGATGTTCTCTAAATCACATGCAATATATTCAAGGTCACATTTTTTCTCTTGGTCTGGTTTAAAGTTCCTTTAGCTTTTACCTGGTACAATTGATGATCTGTCCCAGGGTCAGTCACAGGCCTGGTTTTAGTTACTGAAACTGAGTTGCTCCATCTTCTCTCTCTCTTTTATTAGATGTCTATTATTCTTTTTTTCTTTTTAATCATTGTATTGGGGAAAGCAAAAATATTTTGAGCATAGAAAGTTAAAATTTCTTTTACACAATAGAAAAAAAGATTATTGAAAAGTAAAAGAAATGCTCACCTATTTTTCTGTTTTACATACATATATTTTATAAATTCAAATCCATATAGAAAAACATATTCCACCCTGGAAGAGTATCTTTCTAGTTGATAAACAAAATATTAAATTAATTAAGTTTATGTTATCTCAGTTTTAATAATGTCACAGTATTGATTGTTTTTTGATGGATTTATTTTATTTCATAAGATTAGTTTAATGGCAGCTTATTATTAATTGCAGCTTGTTATTTATTCTCATTAACTTAGAAAGGCTGAATCTTTCTATTCATAAATCTAGCCACATTAATATTTTCTTCCCAGAATTAGTGGTGAATGTCAGAAAAGATATTTCTCTTTCAGATAATTTAAGCTTCTGGAGTACATAGGGTTGGAAAATACAAGTGCTATTGATTTTAGACCACTACTTTTAGAATTGGATTGATGGAATCATCCACTTTATATTTTAAAATGTTTTTTTTAAAAAAAACCTATCAGAATTCTTGCTTGTGATGGACGTGTTTGGATAATTTCCAATGTTCATCCCTTTTGATTGTTAAAGGTGACTTTATTCATTCCATATTTCTTCAAAGACAATCATTTTTATACAGCATTCCTCTTCTGTGCAAGGGAGATGGGAACAAGGAGGAAAAAAGAGTGGTGATCATATATATTTTTGTAAAAGCTGAACAATGTGCTTTGTTGAGATTACCTCTTGAAAAAATTAATATAGCAGGATGCTCTTCTTATAGAATCATGAGTAAATATTTTGCATAGCCCCAATTTTATTTCAAAGTAGTATAGTTTAATATGAAAACTTGTCATTATTTAGTACATTAGGATGCCACTTTCTGTATTATTTTGCTAAACTGCACATTCTTGTTTTCTGTGAAATTAAATTTACATAACTATGTCTGACTAATGCTGAATTACCTCTCATATGTTTTAAATTTAGTCACAATGTTTGTGTCCATACATATTCACACAAAATTGTTACTATGGATTTACTACTGACTTATTGTGACACCATATATTATTTAGTATAATAGCTCCATAGTATTTTCTTAATTGTAGGCTTTATGTAAGAATATCACCAGGATTTTTCCTCATGGTGTCATAGGATGAGTTTTTGACTGGCAATCTTTTGCCTAGTATTCAAGAACAAATTGTTAGTGTTACTACACACACACACACACACACACACACAAAGCCAGAGGGAAAAGATGAGATACATAAAGAAATTAGTTTAGAGTTTTTGAAGATTACTGATAAAAAGGGTACAGAGGATATAGAAAAGATAATAAAATACATGAAAGAGAGCAAAATTGAAAAAAGTTGAAAAAAGGGACAAATTATACATATATATATATATATATATATATTCAAAGGACTTTCCACATAATGTGCGATAGCTTTACTATGCTATGATCCATAATACTGCCAAACAACCGCTACAGCCTGTGTGTCACTTTGTGATATTATAGTGGCTTGTGTGTTGCTGTTATGCGAGGAGACATGTCACTGTTCTTTCAAATACCAACGGGGTCACCAAAGTGAACAGGTGTCCACAGAGCTTCCAGAATAATCACAGACTCAGAAGAAGGAAATGAATGTCCCCTGTAGAATAACTGACCACTGGAAAACTAATTCAATAGAATGCAATCAGTGCCAGATACTGAAGGCCTAATGAATAGATGGAGAACATTATCAGAGTGTCAGGAAATGAGTCTCTCAGATCAAAAGTCATTCCAAAGAGGAGTGAGGAAGAGTTGCCTTTTCTTAGTAGAGTTGACCATAATTAAATGGAAGGAGTAGGTGTCCAGGCAGAGTCTGTGGGAATAAAGCCACTAGAGCCTTTATATGCTACAGAGGCATGACACAGAAAGAAAGAGTTGCAAAAAATCTATTCATGATCAGATCTTGAAATGCAAAAGCATGAATTTAGAAAACTGGAAATTAATATTAAAATGGAACACATAAATTTCTATGTCCTTGGTGTTAGTGAGCTGAAATAGACTGATAGTGGATATTTTGAATTCAGAAAATTACAGGTTTACTATGGTGGGAATGACCCAAACAAGAGGAATGGTTGGCATTCCTCACCAAATTGGACAGTTCAAGATCTATCTTGAAGCACAATGCTTCCTGTTATAGAATTAAATCAAGATAACCCAAAAAATACTATAACTTAAATATATGCACTGATACTAGAGTCAAAAATGAATAAGTTGAATAACCCTAGCAATATTTTGGTCCAAATTTGATCAAACATTCAATCAAGATGCATGTATAATTATTGGTGATTGGTTTGCAAAAGTTTGGGGAAAAGAAGAGGAAGGAGCAGCAGTTGGAAATATGGTCTTGGTGATAGGAATGCAGCTGAGATTGCATGGTAGAATTATGCAGGAACAACTACATCTTCATAGCAAATATCTCCTTTCAATTCAACAACACAAATGGAGATTAAACACATGGAATTATTCATACAGAATACACTGAAACGAAACTGGCTGCCTCTGTGGAAATACAATACAGAGAAGTTCAATATCAGCAGCTAAAACCAGAAGAGGGGCTCTATAGAACAACTCATCAATTGCTCATGTGTAAGTTCAAATTAAATTTAAAGTAATTTAAAGTACATCCATGAAAACCGACATCAGGATTGAGGCTATTCCAACCAGAATTTGAATAATAACTCAAGAAGAGATTTGTACATTAATGACAGACCAGATAAGCCAAGAAAAGACATCAAGAACATCATTTATGAAGAAAGCAAAAGGTCATTAAAAACACAGGAAAGAAACAAAAGATTGAAGTGGATGTCAAGACACTCTGAAACTTGATTTTAATCACATACTCTAGTAATGTGTTAGGCTAGGTTGACTAGAGAAACAAGATTCATGACACTCATATGTGTGAGAAAGAGCTTTATACCACAGAGTTCTATATTGAGAAAGCATTCCAATTTGGTCTAACTCAAGTTTGTAAGTCTGATACTGGTCCATAAAACACTCATCGGACTCACACAGCCACATGCACTTATGCAGAATGCAGGAAGATCAAAGACTGGTGGGTGAAATGTCTTGTAGATTCAATGGCGATGGCTGCATCATAAAGCTGGTGCAGGTCTCAGTGTGGTTCACCAAAGGAAAGTGAAAGCAGAGAGTAGGAAGGAGGTCCCCAGGATCCTCCTTATTTGAAGGCCTCACCCACTAGGGCACATCCTCTGGCTGACTTGAATGACAGATTACAATCCACCCTTACAGTCTATCAATTTGCTGTGAAATTTTGTAACTACCACAAATAACTAAGGCAAATGGAAAAATTATGTAGTCAAGGAACTAAATAGAAAATGTCAAAGGATATCTTGAGATGATAAAGTAAAATATTGTCATGGAATGTGTGAATACCAAAGGTGGAAAGTCATGTGAAAGGACATGTTCATCGTATGTTAAATAACAACTTTGATGAACCTGGGCCCAGAAATACTATATGGTGCCCTGCACGAGAGACTCTTCTGACTGGGGTCACAAGAGGAGGTTCAGAATATAAAGGGAGAAAAGAAATTGGGGGAAAGCACAAAGACAAAACCACACCAAGAAAAGAACATCTAATCAATTCTAACACATAGGGAGTCTATGTAGGGTTTTGAAAACTGTAAATCTTTAGGGGAGTAAGTAGTTTCATCTTTCTCCTATGGTGAGATTGGTGGATTTGAACCACCAACCTTCTAACACTTATTCAATAGAGGGAGAAAAAGGCAAAATAATATTCAAATTTATAAGAATGATCAGATTTTTTGGTGTCATAGAGACGGTGTAACCACCAAGATTGTTTCTGAAAGAATCTTCTTGGAAATAAAAGAACTCCTAACAATCACCTTTGAGTCGCATAGAGAGAAGAAAGAAGGAAGGGAAAATTGAAAGTAGGGAGGGAGAAGGACGAACCAAGCCTGTGAAGTGAGCAATGGTTGGGTGAACATCCTTCTCTGAACAATTAACTATGTAAGACCCAAAGAACAGGATTTCCCCAAAAGGAAAATGAAGAAATTTGGGAATACATGAGTGAAAACAGAAAACCGAAGATGGAAATGGAAAGATTGCTGGGCACTGCAACAATGCTAGATGACAATCTGTATAAATTGTTGAATTGTAAACTAATGTACTCTTAAAACTTTCACTTAAACCATGAGGATTTTTAAGTGATTATATGAAGTTTAAATAATAAACTTTGGCTTTTAATTGTTATTTGATTCCTTTTTTTTTTTTTTACTGAGGGGGTGGTTATGTGCTTTAAGATAAATTAACAAATTAAAGAAAACCAGCAAAAATAAATAAAAATATTTTCTTTGCACATACAATTAAGCTTAGAACAGAACAAGTAAAAGCATCCAAGATTTTTTTTTATAATTTTATCACCATTAAAACTGTAGTGGTGGTAGTGCATTTTGAAAGCAATAAAATTTACAGCATGTGGGAGCTTTGAATATAGCTTTCTGCATTTGCAATTATGTAATAAATGACAAAACTAGGGTGTCTTATAAACTGATATGCTTCTTGAAATATGACAGAAAGATTGATTTTATTAAAATTATACTGATTTTAAGAGTATGTATTTATTTTTTTCACCAAGAATAAAACAGCCCATTATGAGACTGCATTTTCTAGAGGGAAAAACAAATTCTACATTAAACTGAGAGAAATGGGAGTTAACTATAGAGGAGAAATAGAGAGAAGCACCCGAAATTGTCTTCCTCCCTTCCTCCCACCCTTTCTCTCTTCCCTCCTGCCACTCCTATTTTCCTCCCTCGATTCTCTTCAATCTATTCTGAAAGACATCTGACTTTCAAGATAAAATGGGATCAAATCTGAAAAGAAAGAACTTAGTACAGAAAAGTTTTCAAGCTTTTCCTATCAATGAAGGTTGGATAAGTGATCTGGGGATTCGCATATTTTGGTATGACGCTTGAACAGATTTTAGAATACAGGATATCGTTTGCCAGGGATCCTGAACTGTGACATAGAGAAGCAATGAGAGACCATGATGAAAGGTCACACAAAACATTGGTGATTCCCACACTGAGACTTTTCATAAATCTAACGTTCTACCCAGCACTGCCTCCCTCTGTTTAATAAGGATGCTGGTACATATAGCAATGTGATAGTAACCAGGTGCTACTGATGTCTCTCGGACTTGCAAATATTGGAAAAAATTAACATACACACCAACATATATACGAAAACACAATCCTGGCAGCTCTCAGACTTTAAGCAAAACATTGAGTCCATGGCCTTAAAGTCCATTCTTACTCAACTCATTAAGTTACCCTACCACTAAGTTGGTCCTGGTTCATAGTGACTCTCAATAGTGTGGAGCAACTAGCCCCATCTGTCATCAGCAGAGCTCTTGGTGCTTTTGAACCACTGGCCTTGCAGTGAGCAGTTCAATAGTTATCTTGGACAGCACCAACAGAACTCACTGAGTTCCTGAAAAAAATCAATAAATCCTGAAGAAAAGCAATAAATCACTTCAATCATGGAATGGATACATTTTAATCTGTTATATTTACTGTGTACACCACAATTCCAATGAGATCTGATAATCTTGGTTCTATTAAGTTAAAGTTAACCATTTTCTAACTACATATATTTTCTCTTTTCACTCTGTCCTCCTGATAGATTCTTGAATTAGGAATTATTCTAATCCTAAATCCTACAGATAGAAAACAAAGCTCGAGGACCAAAGGTAATTCTTTCAAGGACACATTTGGAGTAATTGGTGCATCAGAGATATGGATGCACAACTTTTTATCCACTTTGCCAAGCCATTAACTGCTATGGAAAAGGGAATCCAGAGAACAAGGATTATTGAGTACTGAGAGCTTTGGATAGGACAAACCACTTGCTTTTTTTCCATATGAAAAACTGAAACTCAGTGAGAAATGAAGTGGCTTGTTCAAACTCAAGAAGTCTTGATGGAGTACAGGGTTACACTTTGGCTGCTAAGCACAAGGTCAGCAGTTCAAAACCACCAGCCACTTACTGGAAGAAAAAGAAGGCTCTTATTCATATGATGAGTTATTCTCTCAGTAACCCATGGAACAGCCCTACAGCACTGTCACTATGAGTAGGAATCAACTGAGGAACCATGCGCTCTTCAAGGACAAGGGTCAAGTAGACTTAAATTACTATTCCCCTTAGGCCCTTAGACTTCTTGTCTTTGCTTTAATAACACATTATCTCTTCCATATGTTGATCACAAATATTCTCACATGAGTACTTTCAAGATATTAGGTCTCTTGTGGCTGAGCAAATAATCAAATTTTTAGTGGAACTGGCTTATATGAAGACGAATGTGGCATTCACATTGGAAGAAGGCCTGCTAACAACCTGCGATATGCATATGACACAATCTTGCTTCCTGAAAGTGAAGATCCTTGAAGTGCTTATTGATGAAGATCAAAGATTTCAGGCAGTATAGAGTTCAACTTTATATAAAGAGCAGAATCTTCACATCTGGACCAATAGGTAACATCATGATAAACTGAGAAAGGTTGAAGCTGTCAAGGGTTTTGTCTTTTTTTGGATCCACAATCAGTGCTCAGAGAAGTAGTAGAGAAGAGATCAAATAAGTGTTGCATTAGGTAAACTTGCCGCTGCACAAGCCCTCTTTGGAATACTGAAAAGTAAGGACGTTCTTTAAGGACTAAAGTGCTCCTTCCTCATGATGCTTTCAATTGCCTCATATTCATGTGCAAGTTGGGCATTCAATAAAGAAGACCAAAGAAGAGCCGATGCATTTGAATTGTGGTGCTGGAGAAGAGCACTCTCAGTACCAGGGACGCTAACAGTACAAACACATCTGTCTTGGAAGAAGTAGGGCCACAATGGTCCTATGGCGAGACTTCTTACTTTGGACAGAAACCAGTCTCTGAAGAAGGACATCCGTTTTGAGGGAGTGGCCGTGAAGGAGAGGCAGGTCCTCCCGGAGATGAAGTGACACTGGCTGCAATAATGGGCTTGGGCATAGGCACAAGGATGTTGGCCATGAATGGGCAGTTTTTCATTCTGCTATGTCCCTAAGGATTAGACCCAGTTCAATAGCACCTAACATTCACAACAGGTACCTATAGAACAAGACATGTTATTTTATAAGGCATTCTATTTAATGCGACATTTTAATTTTATTTTTTAAAGAATCCCTGAAGTTTTCAGTGACCCTTTCGTGCTGTTGTTACTGACATAGCAAAATCTGAATCTCCATGGAGCTTCTTAAGGAGGCATCATTATAAACCACATTAAAAGCTATCCAAGCACTTGAAACTAAATTGATTCCTATGCCCCTCAAATCACCAATCTTGAAACAAAATCAGAAACGTGTCAGGATGAGCTTAAATCCTTACACGAAGAAATTCAAACACCACAATCTGAACTACTGCCCTCTAAAGCTCTCTCAGGAGTTTTAATTAAGGATAATGCTACTCTCTTTGTGAAAGAGACACTTTTAAACTTTATGGAGGAAAAGAAAGCAATAGATGTTAAGATCATGTGAGAATTCACAGAGATATGCTACATGCTAATCCTACAGAAACAATGGATGCTATTTTCTTACTCCTCCTTTTTTGCCAAAGGCTAATTGTTTTGCATGCCAGTGATATGTTTCAATACCCACACAGCTCAGAGACATCTTCCTTGGGGCTCTAGGAAGCATAGCTGTAGAAAAGATGGAATTGCTTCTGTTATATAAAGAGAAATTATTTATGTAATGTGAAATGCTTCCTCATTTTTATTACCCCCTTGCTTTTTATTTGAAGTTCTTTGAGTCATTTCCCACATAGATACTGCTTTACCTTAAAAAAGCTGTTATCATCCTCATTCGTTATATAGGATTCACTTACTAGTCATGAAGTAAAAGAAAAAAAGTACTCATATTCTATGTAAAATAGTAAAGTACACAAAACCTCATGCATAGTCCCCAAATCACCCAGACCTATGATGGTTGTAATGTATGCTACCAAAATATAGTGTTGATAATTTTTAAAATTGGCCAACGCTGTTTAAGATCAATGGTAACATATAGGTATATATGTACATATGCACATTAAATTAAATTAAATTAAAATTTGATTTCCAGAGCCTCCTAAAAAGAAAATTATAATATCTGGCAATATTGAGTTTTCATTTTATCATTAAATAATAAAATCCAGCTAACTTCCCCCTGCTCACATTCCACCATTAATTCAGTAATTTTTCACTATTTTTATAGGCATTTCAGTTTTCCATCAGCAGTAAATTTTAGGCATGTTTTGCATTTAATATTAATGGTTGTCATGATCCCCAAGCAAAATGCATGGTTTAGAATGAAAAGTAACAAGCTACATTTTGAAGGACCAATTCATTTTCTGTTGACTATCAAATAGTTTACAGTGGTAGCATGTTATTGAATTGCAAGGCAGGCACAGTCCACTTTCTTTATCTATATGTACCAATCCAACTTTGTCTTTTAGAACCTATCATTCAATATCAAAGAACTTAAAATAAAACAAATGTCAAATCAATATTTTAGAAGGAAAGATTACCCTAATATCAATCTAAATTAAATGTTATTCAGAGAAATCTGTAAATAAAAAATATGAGATGTGGCAGGGTAGGGTAAGTAATCTACCTCCAGTCTCAAATTTGGTGGTTCAATCCCACCCAGCTGCTTTTTCCTCCCAGGAGAAAGATGAGGCTGTTCGCAGAAGATTCACAAAGTCTTGGCCACCGTCCATGGAATCACACTAGCTTAGAATCCACTTAATGCAGTGGAGTGTTAGTTTGCTATATTTACTAGATGGCTAGGCCTATGGCACAAGGAATCTACCAATGACACTTAATTTAATAAATAATTGTTATAAATAGTCAGACTATTACAAAACAAGATTACAAAAATAAACTTTCTGCCATAGAGTGGATGTTGACTCACAGAAACTCTGTCAAACAGGGTAGAAGTGCCCAGTGAGTTTCTGAGTCTGTAACTACAGCAGTAGAAAGGACGGGCTTTCTCACTCGAATGTCTGGAGATTTTCAACTGAGGACCTTACGCATCACTGCCCAACATGCAACCATGATGCCATCGCAGCTCCAAATGTGTTATGGTAAGCAGAAATTATTTATCAAGTAGAGGAGAAAACATAAGTATATGTTAAATTGTAGTCACCTTTGGATGTGAGTATAATAAACTCCAACCCACAGATAAACAAGCAAAATTTTAAAACATTAATAGTGTGTTGATTCTGATTCATAGCAAATTTGCCTTAGACTTTAAGACTGTAAATCTTCTTTGGTATAGAGTGTTTCATTTTTCCTTATGAGTAACAGCTTTTGGGTTTCAACTGCTGACTTTGCAGTTACATGTCCAATGTCTGTTTCTCAGGGCCCCCTGTGCTCCCAGAAAAAGTGGATTATACATTGTATAATGTTCCACCGATAGGACACATTTTCTAAGATGGGCTTAGCGAGATAGGCATATACCAGGGCTTATAAGAATTTTGAGATGAGAGCTGAGGCCCCGTGGCGTAGTAGTTGTGCACGGCACTGCGGCCCACTGGGATGGAGCTTCAATTCCTGCTCCACAGGAGCAAAGGCTGAGCCTCCTACTCCCACCACCAGAAGGCAGTGATGCCCCCCCAAAAAAAACAAAAAAAAAGAATTTTGAGCTGAAGGTTCTTTTGGAAAAAAATACATTATGAAACTTTTTAAAAAACATATTTGAAGTCATTAATAAAATATAAGGTTTTAAATGTCTCATCAGGAAGACTGCTCTAATTGGAGTTCTACTTCAAAAATTGCCAATATTGTTTGTTTAGAAAGTTTATACTTCAATCTGAATGAATGGTGAGTTGACTTTAATTGGAGTTAAAGAGTAGTAGAAATAGATGTAGTAGACCTAATGGAGATTTATTCTTACACTTGCATCCACTGGAATAGCTACCGTGTCAATCAATATTTTCAAGATTCTTCATGGAAAGCTGCCAAGCGAGTTAAATCTAAGGCAGAGAGGTCAGCTCCATATAAGATGGTGACTCCTTGCAGGAAACATCGAAAGGAGAATCTTGATAGATACTCTTGAAGGCTACAGGATAAACATGTGTGTTGGTTATAAAGTCTGCACTTATAAGAAAACCAACAGGAAAATTCTATTAGAGAATTTTTTTTAATATTATGACAATATAACTTCGTTTTTCGAGAGTATCAGGGTCTGCTGTCAGAGAATTTTGCTTTAAACTGTATTCTACTCATAATACAAGCTTGATCTTTCCTGCTCAAAGTTCTTTTTGTTGTCTACATTCAAGTAAATTTGAAAAATAATATGATTTGGGTGGCTTGAGAACCTCAAAACTGCCATTTGTACATGGAGTCAATTAAAAGTACATAATCTTCCAGGGAAATATATGAGAAATGGAAACACAACCTTAAGAAGCATATCAACTAGATAGAAATTCTGTATGTTGAGAAACAGTAGCTTCATATTTTGAAATGTTTATGTAATAAATGTATCGATGATTTTATAGCACTACTTGTTGACCCACCCTCAGCTGTCTTGTTCTCAATGACCTTGGATGTCAAAACTTAGCTAACATAGCTCTCATGCAAGTACCTGATCCAAACACACATTTGGAAGTGCAAACTCAAGAGTTCTGACTTTATAAATACAAGGTTCAAATGATAATCTTTATTTTTAATTTTCACACAAAAAAGAGCATGACACTTTCATACACAACTAATGAAACCAGTGGATTTCATTGGGCACTTGTGTGTATTTTTGAATCCCATATATATATATATATATATATATATATATATATATATATATATAATTAAATCATTTTATTGGGGGCTCATACATCATTTTTCACAATGCATAAATAAACCTACTGTGCCAGGCACTTTCACATGTCCACTGTTATTATCATTCTGCAATCATACGCCTTTTTCCTTGAGGCCCTAGCATCAGCTTTTCCATCCCTTCCCCTCTTCTCCTGCTCTCTCCTTCCCACCAAGCCTCAATACTCTATAGATTATTGTTGTTCTGTCATATTTTACACTGCCCGACCTCTCCCTCAATGAAACCAATGCATTTCATTGAGCACTTGTGTGTATTTTGGAATCATATATATGGTACCCATCCCTCAAAGAGGAGCTTGTGTATATATCCTTGCAGTTAGTTCTGTCTCTCTTCCCCACCTTCTCTCTACCCCTTCGGCAGCTCCAGTCTAACCACTGGCAGAAGGGGCTCACCCATCCTGGTTTCCCCATAGCTCCAGCTCCCCTCTCAATCAACGTACCTTCTCCAGTCCATCTGGATTTGTAAGGTAGAGTTGGGACCATGATCTTTTATAAGGTGGGAATGAATTTAAAATATCTATAGGCCAAATACTATGGCAAGTGGACCTTGGGCCCTCTCTCTGGTGCTCCCTCAATGCAAGAACACTTTGTTCTATGAATCTTGTATTCCTCAAGGCTCACTGACCCAACACGACCACTGAAGTTAAATGGGTGCACAAGCAAATGTGGTGAAGAAAGCTGATGGTGCCCAGCCATCAAAGGATATATCTGAGGTCTTAAAACCCTGAAGATAAACAATAGACCATTTCCTTGAGAAGAGATCACACCCACATAGGAGACGCACAACAGCCAGTGTGAAAGGTCTAGGCAATAGACATCAAATGGCACGTGGGGGGCGGGGGGAACGAATCCCTCTTTTTTTTTTAACATAAAAAGGCATCTACCTTGGGTTGTAATAGGGATATATTCAGCTTCCAGTTTAAATGCTTATATACTAATGGAACACTTGACAGATTGAATGATCAAATTGTATGATAAGTGAATCATATTCCAATATAACTGTTAGAAAAAGTCAAATATATAGAGAGCACATTGTTGTTAATCAGGGTAAACTTGGGAAACAAAACCACAGAACCTCATATATGTATAAGAGAGTGTGGCAGTCATGTGCTTATGCTAATTTTATTATTGAAATGTAGGGATGGAGTCTAGCCTGTTAATCTGGGGATAGCCATTGAATAGCCAATGAGGCCTCTATGTGGGCATGGCTTTCTCCTGAGACTTCTGGGAAATTTTGTGATATTTCCCTCATGAAGATGAGAAGCTATTTTCCCCAGTTGTTGGGAGTTAGTCAGAGAGAGACGATTAATCATGGACAAGACAAGATGGCAGCGTTTGAGAAGCTGGAGGAGCCGGAGGAGAGGCCACACGGCTTTGCCCTGATGGAGCCAGACCTCTGAAGCTGGGGTGGCAAGCTGTTGATGGACCCTGAGCCCTGGAAGCGAAGAGCCATGGGAGACCCCTGTCAGCACCAGGATTCTGCACCCACTGACCTGTGACTTCGTGAGTTGGAAGGAGACTTTATAGACTGATTTCGGGCATTTGGGCTAATATTGGACTTATGGCTTTGCACTGGATTGGGCTGGGATGGTTTCTCAGTGTTCCATTCCTTTTGTATATAAACCCTTTCTTTCTTTCTCTGTGTGTGTCTATGAATTTGTTCCTCTAGTCTACCCGGACTAACACAGAGAGAATTTTATATAAAGGGTAAGTGTACATTAAGAAAGCATCCCAACCCAGTGTTGTCCACACTCATAAGTCAGACCTTACCCCATATATCTACATAGTCCTCCTCAATCTCACAAAACACATGCATTGTTGCTAATTGCAGGAAGAAAACCAAATCAATGAACGTGTAAACATCTCAATGCTGATTGTGGTCTCCATGCAGCTGCTCCAGCACCCAGGGCTGCATCATGGCAGGTCCATGTGGCTGCTCCTCAGGGAGGTCTCCCAAGAAGTGAGACTTGCCAACTGAAGGAGGGAACTGGTTAAGGCAGCTGCACCCTGGTCATATCATCAGCGAACACGAGATCAGAGAACTAGAAAAGTGAGGCTCACCAAGCCATTGTCTCTCTGCCCTTCAATTAATGCCACATGTGGTTATTGACCAGGCTGGCATAATAAATCTTAACTATCTCACACATCATGGAGTCACCCTGAATCAGAATTGATTTTACTCCATGTTAGTAGGTTTGAAAACTAGCATATTTAATACAGCCTTCAACATTCAGAAATATGCTACTGTCCAGACATTAGGAATATGTGTGGTGATAAAAGTTTCAGAAATCAGGTTTTCTCTCAGGGATTTTTGTCTGCTGAGATAGCACTAGTACAAAAGCAATAGAAAGGTCCCATGACTGTACTAGAAAGAATATCTTTCAAATAATCAATATTACATGAAGTAGATATGGATATAAATTCCACCTTGTAGTGCTATTGTCAGCACATGCTTCTTCTTTAAGACTTCACCTAATTTTCACATCCAGAAGCTACTTTTACTATAATCTGTGATAGAATCTAGGGCCATTGTAATGTACAAGCATGTCACCATCTTCTCAGTCAGATGAAAGCTTCTATTTATTTGATAAACTGGTAATGAGAATTGCTGCTTGTAATAATAAATGATGAATAAAGTGTTCTTGCTCTGGAAACAGTAACCAATAAGATTCTAAAATATTGTATTTTTAGATGACAAGTCTATTCTCTGCTCGTGTCACTCCATTAGGTTTAGATCTTATAACCACACTCATTATTTTAATCAGTATCACTTATTCTAGAAACTATAGTTAAGGACAAAATTTGGGCAATTTAACTACAAAAAGCATAGTAATTTAAAAAAAAGTATAGTAATTTTTAAACATATTAATTTAACATTTGGTCTAGTTCTAACATGTCTATATGACTTTTTCTACATAATCTAACAATTATCACAATTAAAAAATTAAAAGACTAGTATTACAACTACATGCAGTAATAGTAACTAAAAATATCATGTTGCTATTATTAGATGCCATTGCATTATTTTCAATTTGTGGAAACCTCACATACAACAAGACATGATGCTGCCAGCCTCTTGCCGGCCTCACAAATACTGTCAGGTCTGAGCTCATTGTTACAACCACAGTGTCAGCCCAGCTTCTTGATAGTCTTCCTCTTTTTTCACTGACCTTTGTCTTTACCAAGCAGGAAGTCCTTTCCTAGTGACAGGACTTTCCTGATAACACATCTAAAGTACATAAGATGAAATCTCTCCATTCTCACTACTCAGGAGAATTCAGACTATGATTCTCCAAAGAAAGTTCGGTATATTCTTTTGGAAATTGTGGTTAGTTACATGAATTGGTGTCAATTTGGGACTTAAGAGGATTAAGAGTGAAGGGATGAGGTCTAGTCTGTCCATCAGGTCATAGCCAATGAGGCCTCTGTGTGGGCATAACCTTCTACAGAGAATTCTGGGAATTCTGTATTTACTTGTATTACCTGTATTTACTTTTTGGAGGCAAAATACACTGCTCTCTCTGTTCTCTTCCTTGGAGACTCTACTGACAAGGTACATGGCACTATCTTGATAGACTCCGTGCCTTGGGAACTGGAGAATCCACATGGAGATGTCTGTCAGTGCTGAGATGCTTACAATATCACTGGATCCAATGACTTTCTACCCACTGATCTATGTTGATCCTGTCTTTTGCATCATTGAATGTGTTTCATGAATCAAAAGAGGATTTCATAGATCGGTATCAGACATGGGGGTAGTATTGGGCTCATGGGTTTGGACTGGATTGGAATGCTTTCTTAATGTACAATTACCCTTTGTATAAAACTCTCTTATCCATATATATGTTTCTACTCATCGTGCTTTATTTAGTCTTCCTAAACACCATGACTCACATGCATCAATTCTTAAGTCTTTCTATTCTTAGGATTTGGCATGCATTGACTTTTGTCTTGGGTCAAGTGACCTTAGACCTCAAAGTCACATATTTGCTCATTAATACCTTAAGGATGACTTCTACATCAGATTTGGCTAATATCTTTGATTTCCCAATCGCTGCTTCCATAAGCATTGATTATGGATCCAAACAAGAGGAAATTCTTGACATTTTCAACCTTTTCTTCCTGTATTATGATATTATTGTAAGCAGTTGTAAGCAGTTGAAGCCTCTTTATTTTGAGTTGCAATCTATACTGAAGACTACAGACTTTGATAGTGTCTACAAGTGATCTAAGCCCCCCTTGCTTTCAGTTAGCAAGGCAATTTCATTTGCATGTTCAGGCTAATAAATCTCCCTACAAACCTGATGAAATTATATTCATTATATAATTCAGCTTCTCATATTCCGGCAGCACAAAGATTGAACAATATGATGAAAAGACAGAACTTGACACATTTTTCTCATTTTAATCAAGGAGTATGACCTTGTTCTATTTAAATCACTGTCTATTGTTTCATAAAAGTTTCCATATAAGCATAATAAAATGTTCTGGAATTCCTATTTTTCTAAATGTTACCCATAGTTTTTGATGATCTGTATATTCAAATAGTTTTACAAAATCTATCAAACACAAGTATTCTCTCTTTCTGACATAATCTACTTTCAGCCAAGATACAATTGAAAACAACAATGATGTTTCTCTTTTCACCTCCTCTTCTGAATCAGACTTGCATTTTTGGCAGTTTTGTATTGATGTACTATTACATCTTTGTTTACATTTTTATCAGCAGAATATTTACCTCCTTGTGATATTGCTGATATTTTTCAATAATTTCCAAATTCTGTTGTATCAACTTTCTTTGAATTTGGACATTTATGGATATCCTGCAGTTAATTGACAAGGTAACTGCCTTGTGCTTAATGAGTTTGTGGAAACATTTCAATTAGTATTCTGTAGATTCCTAGATATTTGCTTTCCACTAATACCTTCAATATCACTATAACTCCTTTCCTCAGTACCATCAGTTTTTGATCATATATTATCTCTTGATATGGTTGGATGCAGGCTAGTTTTTTGGGGTGTACAGTGACCAAGTATTATTTCCATTTTGCTCTGATGCTTTCTGCATTATTCAATATTTTGCAAAGGAATTCTTCAATGGTGCAACTCAAGGTTTGAATTTTTCTTCAGTGCTTTCAGCCTGATATATTCTGATCAAAATCTTCCTTTTACACTTTCTAACTGCAGTGTTTTAAATGTTTCCTTATAATACTTGATTTTGTCTTCTAGAGTTACCCTTTGATATTTTTTCTTTGATGTCATCATTTCTCTCACTTGTTTCAGTTATTCTCTGTTCAAAAGTAAGATTCAGTCTCTTCTTTGTAGACTTGATATTTTCTTTCTTGTCATTTTATGAACCGCTAGATTTTTTTTTCATGATGGTATCACACAGCTCATCAAGATTTCTGTAATTAATGCTCAATGCATCCAATATGTTTTTGAGATGCTCTCTAAATTCAGGTAGACTATACTCTAGGGTATATTTGGCCCTTGAAGATGTTTAAATTTTATTTTGTTGCAAACTTTGGTAATTAAATAACCTGGTGTCAACTTGCAAAATAGTGGAGCCTAGCTTCCCAATCAGGTCACAGTTTGATGTCTGAATTTACCATTGAAAAAATAGCCCACTAATGGTCAGATAAACACAGGTGCTCTCTGCTTTGTCTTTCTGGTGACAAGATGCATAGAGATATGTTAAAGCCTTGGAGTTGGAGGAGCTACATAAAGACCTCTGCCAGTACTGAAATGTTTTCACTTCTACTGGATCCACAAAACTTTCTACCCACTGGACTGTGACCTTCCTGCATTTGACATCATTGCATGCATTGTGTAAGTCTGAAGAGGAACTTATAGATTGATTTCACACATATGGGATAATATCAGACTTATGAACTTAATTTGGACTGGGTTGGGATGTTTTTTTCATATTCAATTACTCTTTGATGCAAAATTATATCTTATACACATATGAGTGTCTATGAATTTGCTGCTCTAGTGAAACCAAATTGACACATTATGGTATCTCTGGTGTGCAGTACTAGAGAAACAAATCATAAAGATGGATAGTGGATGCTTGTTCAACCTCACTAGCCAGAAATCAGATATGTCCATGTGGTTTCTGGAAAGAATATGTGGATTTAAAGTTTTTATTTTTATGTTCAACTTTTGTCTTTGTTTATTGTTTTTTGAAATGGCAGAAATGAATGTGATTAGTGTATATTTTGAGCTCAGGGTAGGGTGTGGGGGGCAGGATCGTCATTTAAATTTCTGAGAGACTCTGCTGAGTGAGAATGGCTAACAGAAGGTCAAAATGACTGGCAGAAGGCCTGGCTTGAGGCAATGCAGCCAAAGGACTAAGGCCACACTTCATTCCCATCAATTGAATAGTTTATATAAGGATTAAGATAAATTACATAAAAATCGAACTATACTGTTTTAAGAACTGAGTCTAGGTTCTAGCAGTACTAGGCTTAAATTATTTTCTTTTGACTAATGTTATTGATATAATGAAATAATTATGGGGAAGTGTGAAATAGAGAGCTTGGAAGTCCATTGTCTCTCGCCATTAAATTAGAACTTTAAATGTATTTAGGACAGGCCTATAGGAGACTCTGAAAAGCTAAACTCCACTTAGTGTCTTGAGTGCTCAGGACATTATAACATGAAGAGACTTGCCTAGGGAGCTATTGACAGATTGAAGGAAAAAAAAATGGAACTCTTGGATTTTTAAATTTTGAACTAGTGGTTTGTGCTTGAGCCTGTAAAATCCCGAACCATGAAGAAACTCTCCTTTCTAGAACTGATTGTTAAAGGGAGCAGCCTGCAATGCTTGTTTGGTGGCCACATAGATCCACTTGTTGAGTAGAAATTGGAGAAGAGCAGCAAGACAGAGATGGGTTGAATCTGGCCACTGGCACCTTGGATCTGGTTCACAGGGACAAGAGAAGTCTAAGACAGGTTGGCTTGTCTAAAGTGTATAGAGTTGTGTGGAATCTGAGGCTAAAAATAACCTAGCACAAGGTGGATAGGATTGTTGACAAATTTGTGAAGGAGCCAATGTCTAAAGATAACGCAACCAATGGGTACCCTGATGAGGCTAAGTGAGGCAGTCCACACTGAATTAACCAGAATGCAACCTGATGAAGAGAAGATTTTTGAGCCTGTGAACTGGTGACTATAGCCTGATGTGATTTGCTTTGATTATGGATGCTAGCTCACAAGATTCCAACTGAAGTAAAGATTCTTCACCTCAATGAGTATGATTGTTTCCTCAGAGAACTCGGTTGATGTAAGTGGGCAGAATAGAAATTGGATACCCAAAATTGGGAGGATAAAAGCATGTAATGGCTGGCTCACAAACTGTCATAGGTGAGATAGTATATTCATAGGGATATAACAATAGGATTATGATATAAGTGTTATTTAATGGCAATTGTTAAGCTTAGAATACTGTTTTGTTCACTTATACAATAGTATGTTTAAGTGCAGATGGCACATATTGAATTTTACACCTTTTAGTTATTACCTACTAAGTATAGATATGGTTTTATTATAGTTTTGCTAAAAATTATGTATAGCTAAAGAATTGTATAAGAGTGTCAAGGGGCGGTGAGTGGTAGTTACATAATTTGATGTCAACTTGCAAAGGTGTGGAGGCTAGTCAGTCAATCAGATCGCAGCTTGATGACCTCATTTGGAGGTGTCAGAGAGATAAATAGCTCACTAGAGGCCAGATGTACATGGACACTCTCTGCTTCCTCTTCTTGATGGCAAGATTCATGGAGCTACGTTGGAGCCCTGGAGCTGGAGGAGACTCATGAAGAACCCTGACAGCACTGAGATGCTTACAATGGCATTGGATCCTTAAGACTTTGCACCCACTTGCCTCTGAAACTCATGCTCTCAGCAATAATTGCATGTGTTGTGCGAGTCTGAAGAGAAAATTATAGATTGGTACCAGAAATATGGGCTAATATAAGACTTATGGACATGATCCAGGCTGAGCTGGGATGCTTTCTTAATATGCAATTACTCTTCAGTATAAAGCTATTTCTTCTACACAGGTGAGTGCCGATGGATTTTGTTCCTCTAGTCAACCCAGACTAGCCATCCACCTAGATGTAAATTACTGCGTTTTGGCACAGACCAACCCTAGAGCAGAGAGTAGCAGTGTACTTTGGGGTGTCAGAGGCTGTAAGTCTTTAGAGATTTAGAAAGCCTTATCTTTCTTGAGCTGAATGTCAAATGGCCAATGATTGATGTCTTCTACAGTCACTCTGGCCTTGTTCATTCTGGCCACACTGAACTTCTCCAATGCCTTTTCCCACAGATACATTAAATTCCTGTGAATTTCAGCTACTCTAATCTTTGTACATTCACAATTTATGATGAAAGGCATCTGCAATCATAAAATCATTCCATTGACAGAGTTCTATAATACAATTTCTACTTTGTTTCTCACAATAAGGTCATCTTTTCTAATCACTATTCCTTTTGCTTTATTCCCAACTTTTGCATTTCCACACCAGTGATTACCACTGCATCTTAGTTACAAGCTTGATCAATTTTGAATAATTTGATGAAGTCTTCATTATTTTTATCACTAGCTGTAGTGATTGCTATGTGAATTTGACAAACAGTTGTTTTTATATAGATATTATCCCACCATACACAGATACTTCATGACATCTCAGGATGTGCATGTTGACAAAGCATGCTGTGTCACTCTCCTGAATTTGTCATTCCTTGCATAGTAAACAGTATATAGATATCAATATTTAATTCCATTTACTTTTCTTCCAAATTTTGAAGATTAATATTTTATATATTTCATAATCAGATTATTAATGGATATTTGCCGTTATGTTTTGAAAATAATTTTCAATATAATTCTTTCCATCCATGTCATTATAGTTCCATTTTCTGTGAGGAAGTAGCTCTTCCTCATTCATCTTTTGAGTGCCTTCCATCAGGGACTTCTCTCTTTGACATGGCATCTGACAATGTTTCACTACTGTGACATTTGTTCACTACTATTCATTAGATTTTCAGCGGTTAATATTCTGAAGTAGACAGTCTATTCTTTCTTTGTAGTCTGTTCTTATTCTTGAATATATGCTGGAATCTGTTCACATTAGGTACAACAGCATTCAAACTTTTATCATAAGATAAATTCACTGGCAAATGGTAGTATTTGAATAATGCCATTTTTAGAGTGCAAATAAGTAAAGTGAAAATACTACACAACAATTAACAAAAAAAATGATCATAAAATTCAGAATATTCTTGACTTTACTAAATAGCTGAAAGATGACAATAAGACACAAGTAATCACTACACTTTTTCAAAGTAGATACTATTCCATGTAAAAACTTCAAAAACTCCTAATGAAAAAGAAATTAACACACAGGTTAGGTGTAAATAGTATGAAACATAATGCCTAAATCTTCAATGTACCACTCACTAGTGGTTTTACTTGTCCTAATTTTTGGAATTTCCAGAATTATGATTTTCTTGTCTCTGCAGTTGGAAAAATAATGTCCTTCATGACTTTATTAAGGATCCTGCCAGGCGCCAACCCGGTAGCAGTAAGGGTTCCTAACCACAAGGTTGGTGGTTCAAATACATGATCTTCTCTGACTGGGAATGATGTCTGCTCTCCAAAATATTTAGAAGTCTTTTAATTCCCATAAATGAGTTGACATCAACTATTTTGCATGGTCTGATTGTTTTATTGGTTGGTTTTATTACAAAAATTCTTGTTGCATTAACACGATAAATTCATTACCTAGCACAGTATCTGACACAATACTCAGATAATGAGCCATTAGGGAGTAAGTGTTTCGGTTTCCCAAGAATAAAGACTGGGTTCAAAACTCTTCACTGTAATTTATAGCATCTGAGACACCATACAGATTATAGGGAACTCTCATAATCATTCTTTCATCTATACAAAGGGGATAATCATTGAGACCATGTAAGATTATAATTAGTTTGCTATGTTGTCATTGCCTTTGTTAGAATACATTTTGTTTTTTGAAAAGATAAATTAAGTTCTTCCACATTTTCCCATATCTGCTTGGTGCAGAGGTTCTTGGCCTTACAACACTTTACTTTCCAGTGATGTTCTATCATTTATGGCAATGACCACATGGAAGCCACAAACACTATTTATGATGTTGCCCTTGTTAGGTGCTAATGACTTGGCGTCAATCCTTAAGGACTCAATGCACAACAGAGTGAAACTCTGTCTGGTTCTGTGCCTTTCTCACAATTTTTTCAATGCCTGAGTCTATTAATGTAGCAATATTGTCAATTCATCTCTTCAATTATCTTCCTCTTTTTCAAACATGATGTCTTTCTCCAAGCATTGGTATCCTCTGACAATATATCCAAAGTATTTAAGACAAGGTGTTACCATCCTTGCCACTCAGGGGTATTATAGTCTTACATCTTGCAGTACAGATCAATTTGTCCTTTTAGCAGATCATGGTACTTTCAATATTCTTCTCCAGCATAATAATTCACATGCATCAATTCTTCTATGGTCTTCTGCATTCAATGCCCATCTTCACATTCATATGCAGCAATGGAGAATAACATGGTTTGTGTCAGGCACACTTTAGTCCTCAAAATAATATCCTTCTCTTCAATACTTTAAAGAGATCTTTTATAAGCAGATTTCCTAATGGAATAGGTCATTTAAACTCTTGACTACTGCTGCCACGAGCACTGATTGTGGATACAAGCAAGACAAAATGCTTGATGACCTCAATTTTTTCTCCACTTATTATATTACTTATTGGTACAGTTATAAGTATTTTGGTCTTCTTTATATTGAATTTCAATATCCATACTGAAGGCTACAATTCTCTATACTTATCATCAAGTGCTTCAATTTCTCCTCATTTTCAGCAAGGACGATTGTCATCTGTATACTGTAGGCTGATAATAAGTCTTCCTTCAATTCTAGTGCCATATTCTTCATAATGCCCAGTTTCTCTGATGTTTTGTTCAGTATATAGATTGAGCAAGTATGGTGAGAATATCCTTTCCTGACCCATGCAATATTCATGTGTTATATTCTCACTACTATCTATGTCTTGATCCAGGTACAAGTTATGAAGGAGCACAATGAAGTGTTTGGGAATTCTCGTTATTCTCTGTGGTATCCAGAGTTTATTATGGCCCATACAATCAATGGAAAACAAGTAAGCATCTTTCTGATATTCTCTGCTTTCAGCCAAGATCCATCTGATATCAGCAATCAATAATATCCCTTGTTGCACCCCAGTTTCTGAATCCAGTCTGAACTTCTAGCAGCTCCTGGTCAATGTATAGTTGTAACTGTTGCTGGGTAATCATAAGCAAAATTTCACTTGTGTGCAAATATCAATGCTATAATTCTATGGTTTGAGCATTCTGTCTGGTAACCTTTCTTTGGAATTGGCACAAATATAGATATCTTCCACCAGGTAGCCAGATAGCTGTCTTGAAAACTTTCTAGCATAGACAAATGAGTTCTTCCAGTGCTTCTTTAGCTTTCTGAAACATTTCAATTGTTAGTCTGTCAATTCTTGGAGCCTTGTTTTTGTCTAATGCATTCAATGTAAATTGTACATCTTCCTTACATACCATTGGTTCTTGCCCATATGTTACCTCTTCAAGTGGTGGACATCCCAATAGTTCTCTTTAGTACAGTGACTCTGTTTATTTTTTTCCACTTCCTCTTACTGCTTTTTGCATCATTTAATTAATTGCCTATGGTATCTTTCAAAATTTAATATGGATGTTTGAATTTTTTCCCTTGAGTTTTTTCATTTTCAGATATGCTGAACGCTTTCCTCCCTTTGGTTTTCCAATTCTAGTTTCTCACATATCTCGTTATAATATATTCATATATAATATTGTAACCTGGGTGGTGGATGGTTATGAAATAGGCTACGTAGTCTGCAATTTGAAAGTTCCAGCAACTCCTAGGTATGATATAGTACAAGATACTTATAATACATTCATGAAAAGGGAGTTTATGTAGGAAGTTAATAGGTTATATTTCAGGGGAGAAATGTTTAGGATACATTTGTTCAGTCGGGACCACATGTTCTCTTATGTGTCTGCAGGTAGGCCTCTCTCTGGCCCCCAGTTTTTTGGCCTGGGATTTGCCCTTTTCAGGAATTATTACAAAGCTGTATTAGCACTGTTAATAGATACCTAAAGTGTACACCACTCTACCATAATCTTCAATTCAAAGGCACTTAACTTTAACTTTGTAAGTCAGCAAACCCAGCTCTCCCAATTTAAATGCCCAAAGGCACCCAACTCCATCAGCCAGTTTCTTACCCTAAAGCATTCCGATCTGTGGCTGGAACATTTTGTTAGAGAAAAATTCATAGACACTCATATGGGTAAAAGAAAGAGCCTATTATACAGAAACAACGGTACATTAAGGAAATATCCCTACCCAGTCCAGTCCAAGGTCATAAGATCAATATTAGCTCATATATCTGATACCAATCTATAAAGTCATCTTGACACAAATGAAGCATATGCAATGATGCAAAATGCAGAACAACCACAAGCCAGTAAGTAGAAAGTCTTTGGATCCAGTGGCGTTGTAAGCATCTCAGCACTGGCAGAGGTCTCTCAGTGACTCCTCTGACTTCAGAGGTCTGCTTGTATCAATGTGGCCTGTCCGGCTCAGGGCACTAGGGTAACTCCATGTGGTTTCCCCTCAGAGATGTCTCCCATGAAGTAAACATTGTCACTAGAGAGCCATAAGAGAGTGAGAGAGTGTCTCCTGCTTCCAAGAAGGAAGTATCAGATTTCCCCAAATTCTCAGAAGAGAAGACCATGCCCACACAGGGTTCTCATTGGCTATCTCTAGATTGACAGGCTAGACTCCATCTCTACACTTTTAATCCTCAAATTGATACCAGATTAAGTGACTGCTACAGTTTTTGTGTATCTGACCTCCAGTGAGCTATTTTTCTCTGTGGCACCTCCAAATGAGGTTGCTACCTGAAAACTGATTGACAGGCTAGATTCCAGCCATCTGAAGGTTGACAAATCATGCAAATGCCACAGACCACTCCTTGTCAACTTGACACTTTTGCACAATTCTTTAGCCAAACATGATTTTTAATGAAAGCAATAATAAAATCATACTTGTAGCAAACAAAATAAAGCTAAAATATATACAGTTCAATGTGTCCCATCCTCATTTAAGCATAATATTCAAGTGAATAAGACAATATATTATGCTTAAAAATCACAGTTAGGTAGGTGAACACTGACCACAAAACCCTATAATCCTATGAATATATTCCCCCGCTTTTGAAAATTTGTAAGCCAGCCACTTTTTGCCTTTATCCTTCGAACTTGGGGTATTCAATTTTGATACTGCCCACTTGCATCAATGCAGTGCTCTGAGGAGAC